>JAAVUK010000299.1:0-112568 GCA_014899095.1 Fusarium buxicola
CCTCTCATACTGCTTCGCAGTCTTATCCCCGAACCCGTCCGCACCCCCCTTGGCCTTGACTCCGGCCCTCTTCTCCTGCACACTGCTCCGCACATAGGCCAAGTACGGCGGGTTCCCCGGCTTGATGACATTGTCCGCCGCGAGTACGCTGCCCGGGCCCACGAGGCCTAGCCTCTCGCAGAGCTTCAGGTCCGTCAGGTACGCCGGCTTGTAGTGGTCCAGGAACATGAGGTCGATATTGGTAACGGTGCCGTCCGAGTGCAGGCGTGCGAGGGAGCGGTCGCTGGGCCCGACGATGACGGTGGCCACGGAGCGTAGGCCCGCGAGGTCGAGGAGCGACGTTATCACGGCAGCGAACTCGGGGTTGCGCTCGAGGGAGTAGTAGTGTGTGCCGCCTGATGAGCGGACGGCAGCGGCGAAGAGCAGAGTTGAGTAGCCCACGTAGCCACCCAGTTCGACCTACAAGGTTCAACGCATGCTCCTTTCCACATAAAAGTCATTCTCGGCTTACCATCACCTTGGGCTTCACTTGGGCAATCAGATCCGTTACAATCTTGCCCTTGTCCTCGCCAACATTCATAAGATACTTCTTTGTGCGCCCAAACTCATCAATCGCCTTCAGGACGCGCTCTGGCGAACCGCGCAGCTCGTCAATGTCGGGTCGGCCATGGACGTAGTGCAGCAGCTCAATCTCTCGGCCGTCGTCGAAGAAGACGGTGTCTTCCTGCTCGACGTACGCCTTTGTCTCGTCGAATTGAGGCATTGTATTGTGGGCTGTAAAGATTGATGTTTCCTCTGCTTCGTGTGCTGCACTGCAAAGAGAGTTGTTTATTTTATCAGCGTCTGCGTCTGTGGCACAAAAGAAAACAAAAGAGCCGTGTCACCCAGTGTACCCGTCATTCATTCCCCCTCGCTTTGTACATAAATCATCCCTCGAGCTCGTCTCCACACGAGATCCCCATTCCGGGACCGGCTTTCCCCCCGGCGGCACGGCATCGGGATCGGGTGGGGGCTGGGGGCCGAAGGCGGACGGGAGCATCCGATGACGCGCACATCAACACTCGAGGCATGGCATCTCATGCATGATGTGTAACTCGAGTATGCAGACTTCATCAACAAGACCTCGCCTCAGAAATCGACAACACATTCTCCGACTCACGACAGTCTGATCAGTATCAGCCATACGTGCGTGGCACAAACGTCAGCACAGCAAATCATCACTCTAGTCACCGGTCCATCTGTTCCGCAACAAGCCCTTATTAACTTTCGATCCGTTCCCAAGTTCAACCCTTCTTCAATTACTATCGCCCCTGGTCTTCACCATCCCCTAGAGTGTCATCGCGAAACCAAGAAACAATTTCTCCCTTCCCTGGCCAAACAACCCTTGTAGAACCGATCCCCATACCCCGAGCCTGAACCGACCAGTTCCCAACAAAACAAGTAAACGAGAGACGCAAAGGACAAACACCAGCCAACCCTGTCCTATATCCACCCCAAACCCCAAGAAATGCCCTTTTTAATTCTTCTTTTTTTTGGTCGTTTTTCGTCTTGTTTTCGCCGTATATAATCGCAATCGTTTTCGTTTACCGGAGTAGAGGGTGGGTGATCCATCCCGTGTGATGGCCCTCGCCATCCGATATCCATTGTGTGCACGCCGGCAAATCAAATACCTACAACTTGGAAAGGACTCCGAACGCGCCCATCTGGTGATGCTCGAACAGGCTGTAGACGATTCGCAGGCTTTTCCTTGGTTGGTAAACAGCGTGAACGCCTGAAGCTCCGCTCTGTTTGGGTATCCCTTGTTGCCGCTGGGACGTGAAGTCGTCCCGCAACAATCGTGTCGAGCGCCGCAGGCCATAGTAAAGGCCTCCGCAAGTTCTGCGTCCAAAGATGACTTCGAAAGCATCCGTTCCATCCATGCCAGACACCTCTTTTCCTGTCAATCCGTTGCCGGACGCAAAGTTGACATCCCTAAATATCGGACGCCCCGTTGTGATGATCAAATGCAACTCCCATTTCACCAGTCCAAGCCCTTCAGCCGAAAAACAGAAACAAATGACAACTCCTTTGTCGATGCCGTTCCTTCAACACCTGTGATCTCAATGGAACCACCCAGCTCTAGCCAGGTCCGAGTAGTGTTGCGTGCGTGCCGATTCCCCATTGCCAGAATGCCCCCAACCCGTAAATCAGGAGCCGTAAAAGAGCGGCAAAGACATCGTCCCTGTCCCGGCTCAAATGTACCAACCTCGATGCATCTTTTACCTCAGCGCCATTCCCTATGCAGCCAACTGTCAACGCACATGCCCTGCCCACGCACTCCCATCATCTTTTAGCCCCAGACGCTGGCGGGAGCACCGAGACCGGAAGACTGGCCCCAGACGCCGTTGCCACGGCCCCAGCCACCAGGGGAGGCAAGGGGAGTGGTCGAGCGCTTGGACGAGGCGGTAGTCGCGGGCGTGCCAGAGGGACGGGTTCCGATGGGAGCCACCGAGGCACCGGACTGGTTGGTCTTGGATCCGGGGCCGAAATCGCGTGAAGGAGATCCGCCGGTTGGGCTCGAGGTGCTGGTGCGGCTCTGCGGGCCAACAGCATTGTCAAAGACCTTGTTTGTGGGGCCGGCAGGGCTGGCCGTGCTCTGAGGGCGGGATGAAGGCTCGTTGGGGGGACCGTAGCCATCACCAGTAGAACAAGGGGTGCCAGCCTCACCAGCAGGAGGAGCGCGGCCAATGTTGTCATAAGTCAGGGGCGAATGGCCACGGATGCTAGAGGGTCCGCTAGGTGCGCTAGGGCCAGGGACGCCGGTGCGGACGTTGCCAGTCTCATCGACATATCCACCCTTCTCAGCAAACGGTCCCTCTCCATACAGGGCGCTGCGCTGGCGGGCAATCAGCTCCCGCGTCTCCTCCTCGGACATGTGCTTGTTCGGCGGGAGGGGCGCCTCGGAAACGGCGGCTACGTAGAAAAGCTGTTAGCCTATGCTCAACAAACTCGGCAAGATTACAGATGTGTTGTTCGGGAAAAGTGTTTGAAGGAAGAAACATGAGCGGCGTCCGGCCAACGACATTTTCAGCCGCCCATGACCACATTTTTTTTCTATTTGGCATCTTCTCTTTTTGCGACAGTAGGAATGTGCTATACAGTAGAGGGAGGCCTACTTCGCTGGTATTGCTGCTCCGTGTGCAGGTTTCGAAGCTCTCGCTCCCGCTGAGCTGCCATCCGTCTCTTTGCCTGCATGACCTGCTCTGCCTCGTTGGAGCCTCGCGAGGGCTGGTGACGCTGGTTGGCGTAGAAGTTCTGAAGATTGGGTCCCTGGGAACCACGAGCGTCGTCAAAGTTATTCACCGAGTGAGGACGAGGACCGGGAGTGTGGTGGGAACCGCGCGAGTCTGCATCGGACAAACATGGTCAGTTGCGGCGCTCATGACGCCCTCCAGTCCCAGTCCCAGTCCACTCACCAAGACCTCGGGGACCTTCTGGCAGGGCCGAAACGGTGAATAGGTAACTTACGTCGGCCGCCCATTCCATAGCCCTTGCCAGACTTTTGCAGGTTCTCGTAAGCTCGGTCGACCTCTAAGAAGGCAGAATGTTAGTTTCTGAAGAGAGAATTGAATTCGCGGGGTGGGGTCCTGCTCGATTTCTGGGCATGCCTGTCAAGCCATCCGAAGAGTTGGAAAATAATTGTCGCAATCCAGCCAACAGGAACCCAGAGTGCACAAGACCGGCGTTTTGATGGAGTACATACCGTCGAACTGATACGAGAAAGCGTAGTCGTCCTGAGGCTGAGGACCACTGGCACCTGAGCGGGTGAGCGAGTTAATGGGATTTCTGGATCGGTCGGCATTCGCAGAGCATGGCGTACCTGCACGGACCGGAGTAGTCGAGCCCTGATGATCCCAGTTGTTCTGGGAAGAGGCAGATGACCACTGAGACTGAGGGTTGTCGTAGTAGGACATGTTGTCGGATTTCGGATTCGAGTGGGAAAAACCGGGACAGTGTCGGTTCGGAGGTATCTCTAATCTCGCAACGAAAGTGTCTATCCGCAACAACAATCACAGGTTAGCAGGTTGTAATTGTCAAATCGGACGACGAAAGTTTGCGACGAGGAAATGCAGCGCAAGGCGACAAGGGCGCCGAGAGAGGAGGTGGTGGTGGAGGCAAATTGCCGTCGTGGCCGACGTCAGGATGCGATACATCGGCCATCTGAGACAGGATCCATCGAGAACCACCAAGCCCTCTCCAAGCCCCTCGTCGCAACACGTTGGCAAATCGCCCGCGATCCTATGCGTTGATGCATCGACTCACCCTAGACGGCAATATGCTTCGTCGTCGACCGTTGCAGCTTCGTTCGGAAAGAGAGCGCAGGGATCAATTGCCACGGCGCGCGAGTCGGGAATAAACCACGCGAGGGTCTCGGGAAGGCGGAAAAGTGCGAAGTTGGGTCGCGGGAATCGATTACAGGACCACAGACCGAAAAGACGCTATCGATGCGAAAGCCGCTGCAAAGCAGACGGAAAGCCGAAGAGAGAAATAGGGAGGGAGACGGAGGAGAGGAGGAGGAGGGAAAAGAAAGAAAAAAGTGATGATGGTGGTGGACGAGTTGCCGACAGGACAGGCGTGATGGGGGAAGGAAAAACCCAGGGCCAGGCGGGAAAGGAGAAGGAGCCCAGGCCCAACTTGCAAAAGTCATCAATCAAATCAGGAAGTCACGTCGTGGGAGTGGGCACAGCCGGCAACTTTTAGGGCGCGCAGTTGGCAGGTGGCAGGTGCCAGGCTGCAGGTACTTGATGAAAAAGTACCTTGCTCTCCTCGTTGAACGCTCCTCCTCAGTTAGGCAGGAGACAAGCGGGCAAGTGCTTCGCCACCGTAGGGCATGCTTAGGGCGTGAACAGTGGATGTGACTCGACCCAGAGCGCCGAAAGAAGGGAGCCTCTTCCATGATAGTCTGCCAATGGGCAGGAGAGAGATACCTGGGGTACTTGTACCTCATTCCGGAGAACAGGGAGAAGCGGGAGGCAACAAAGGGTGCTGGTACTGGGTACCACTGCTGAGCCCTTCCTCGAGATGCGGGTAGTGAGACTTCGGGAGAGGTGGACGAGAGACATGCATTCTGGCTACGTCTTCCCCTTTACCAAGAACCGAGGTGCCTTTTTACGTGTCGAATTTCGGCTCGTCTGCCCAAGCCCTGCTTTTCCTAGAACACATTGGATCTTTGTTCATCTTTCGCAGCCCATCTGCAGCTTGAATGTATCTGCGACTTGGTCCGTACCCCGGCGCTGGCCGCCCGTTGTCGGTTGAACGCCCAGACGCCTGCTCCAATCCTTTTTGTGATTTGATAACCGGGCTAATGACGGAGGGTGAAATGACGACGTGTGGGGGGTGCTCAAGTTTGCCAGCAACACAACTCCATGCTTTGCGCTCCACGATGCCAGCAAAAGGCGGGTGGGTTGCCAGTGCAGCTGGAGAATGGGAACACTGTGCGAATACATTTGACTCTCTGCCTTTAAGTGGAGGAGAGGTTGTGAAGGCGAGTGACAATTCCCGGACATGCCTGGCGCCCGTCTCCGAGTTGTCGACTACCTAATCTACGACAGATCCACTCAGACAAGACCCTTTCTCTCTTCGATATCCCTTTCTCCCATGCTCGACTTGGCTTCAGGGCCTCGGCCGAAACAACTCGCGCCATTCGCGGCCTTGCAACGCCTGCACTGCAACGCTTCTCGAATCCAGGGATGCCCTGGACCTTTTGCTGCTCCATGCTTGCGCCCGGTTTTGCTCCAGTCCTGGCAGAGCTCAGGACACTACCTAAAGCTGAAGTGAAGAGCCTGGGCTTTCCGAAGCACGGTTCAGGCACTGCAAACCGTTCCATGCAGCCCAATCGTCTGTTGACATGCAACCCAAGGGTAGATATGCATCCCATCTTACAAACTCAGCCAGCACCGCATGCATGTCAGCTACGTATGAATGCGAACTCGAAAGCATGACAGGAAATCTGCCGATTGCCACTACAGGCCGGGATGCAAATACGGTACAGTACACCAACAACTCGCTTGCAGGTAGGTATTGGTTGGCTCAGATGCCACTATGGGAGAGTTGCTCCGGCATGTTGCACCGGGACAATTTGCCAACATGCAATCTACTTACTGTACACTGTTCGCTGCAATCAAACGTCAAGTTCCCACTCCTCGACGCCTCGTCCTGATCTTGGCCTTCAACCTCGACGGGTTCGCTGTCTTTTCCAACTGCAACGGACCATCATCTTGATGATGTGGGGATCAAATTACATTGACGGCTTGCGCATCCTAGCGGCATGCCCCTTTTCCCAGCGCCACGGGTTTAATTGTGCTGGGACTGGGGGCTTTTAGGCGGGGACGGCCTTGTATGCCGGCTTGTTCTCGTCGAAATCGCGGTTCTTGGTCGCCGTGAACCGACAACGTCTTGTCGCCCAGCGCCCATGTCGCATGTCTCATCACCTTCGAGGACCAAATTGCATCACCTCCTGGTTCCTCTTCGTTCTTCAACCTTGTCCCATGTCCAATAAAGAGACCAATTCCGCGCGTCCACCTCGGTATCCAGATGCGCTGCACCCTTTTCCAATCCCACTGTCGACCAACACGCCGAAGCTTAACGCTGACTCGCAGTCGGTAACCGTGGAACCTCGGGTCACAAAGTTCCAGTCGCGTCGCGTCCCATCGACTTGACATGAAAGACCAGTTCATCATTATATCTGTCATGGGAGGCAGTTCGTTAAATTGCAGGCATCGCCCGGGATACCTCGCCTTGGGGCTGGCAGCAAGAGTTTAGCGTCCGTAATCAGCCATATCCTTCGCCGTACGTACAGTCGTTTGCCATCTCGTCTTCGCAAGACGGACCGCGGCCCCTGCGGCATCAGACTTGCAGCTGCGAGATGGAAACCCATAGGTGGCATCACTTATCGGCAATTCGTTCAGGCGTTCTGGCCAGCTCACGCACAGAACCTCCGCTACCTCGTCATCATGCTGAAAGCTGGAATGGACAATACTCGAATCTCACCCCGTCTCGCTCTCCACGGCTAGTGATTGAAATTGAATGCAGCTGCGGAATATGGATAGTTGACAGCTAAGCCACCACTCAATAGCCATCCAAACATAGTTGCAGTTGCAGTGGCATAATCCGACTTACGACCCTCCCTAGCGACATGAGGTACGGACGAATCCATCCCATGCTCTTCCTTTCCATTTTCTAAAGAAGCAGAAACGGGTTCATCTGCTTCAACTTTGTGGTCTTGATGACTTCGTCCACACACAGTGCCAACCTCCACAAGCCGCCGCCCCTTCACTTTGGCACAACTCGCGGCATTTGAAGCTAACGTCAACCGTCAGCCGTCAACCCAACCCCCGAATTGCCCCGACTTTTTCCCGATGACTTTGCTAGACCTCCATGGACGATGTACGGATACGGAGCTGGTACTCCAGATTCCATCGAGCCACGATGACCTAATACTGAAGACGAGACGCCTGGTGAGACCCTGCGTTGGTTGTCTTTCTTTCACACATGGTTCTCGTCTTGTGTCCCTGATTCCAATTGCGAGAATAAAGCTGCGTCGCTAAATAACGTTGACATATCTCATACCTACTCCGCCCCATGGAGGCGTAAGTGTCGACAACTTAAGCCGAGATCGCAACGGAGTCCTTTCGCGTGCACGACCATGTGTGATTCCACGCTTCGACCGGTCCCTTTCTTCTCAGCTGCTGACAAAATCCTGAGCTAGCAGCCGGGACAGCAGGATGACAGGGGTCTAAATGGACGGGCCCGGATAGATGGACGGGCCAGGTGGAGTGTCCCGCCAAGTCCACCTGTCTCCACGTCCTAAGTAGATAGATGTAGATGTCTCTCGTTCTACCCGTCCTTCGCAAATCCAGCTTTGAACCCTTGAATCCAGATGATCCGGACAGCGATGATCTGTGGATTAGGAGCTCATGCTAGCTCTTCAAACTGGTATATTGGGAAGAGTGTCACGACTTTCTCTTCTTGCCCAGTATAATAGAGCAACGCGGCAGCGAAGCGTGTGTCCGTCTTACTCTTCCTACTTCTCAATGCGCCTTCTCGATAAAGGTGCCGTTACAGTGGTGCCATCAAAAAGTCCACGCCGCCCATCCAGCCTAGTCATTGTACCCAGCCGATACTTGGCAGCAATATGAACCTCCTGACCTCCCCCTCGGCCAGGCTATGTTCGTATCTTGGTAATCACCGGCTAATATCCCCGGACTGGTTGCATTTCCGTCATTGGCCAAGCCGACCGCATGCTGGACTCGTCACCACCACCATTACTCTAATAGCAAGCCTTGATTTGCTGGCTCTTGTTTCTTCCATCTGATAGGCATCTTATTACATGCATGGCCAGGTATCTCGGAGTGCTTTCTTGAACCCAGTTGGGCAGAGAGCTGTCATTACGGCCATATATGCCATTGCTATCTCCCTGACTATCGTTTCGGTCAGAGCGGTCTCCCTCAGACCCTCTTTGGTCATCTTCTTCCAGTGTCTCCATAGCATCACTGGATGTAGGCATATAGCACAGGTCATCATCCAAGTCCGACCATGGTTCTTTTGTATGCTTGCGCCAATGGAATTGGAACTTGAACCGAGGGGCTGGATTGAGTTCCAGCCTGGATCCTTCGCTACGGCCCGCTGCTTTGAACCTCTGAAGCGAGCTAGAACCTGACGCTTGAGACGAGTATGATGAACGGGACGCTAGTGATCTAGCGACGGTGGGATTGCATCTTAGAGCGTTGATGGATAGCTGGCGTGTGTTGATTGAGGCTGTGGAGCGTGATGTAGCACTCGAAGAGGTCCAAGAAATTCGACTCTTGAACCCCTTCGTATGGCCATCGAAATCTTGTAGCTCCATAGTCGAATGCAAACGCTGTTGTTGCTGAAGCATCCAGTTCGTAAACTCGTTGTCCAATGATTCACGACGAGCCCCTCGTTCCTCCCACGGTAGAGTAGTCATTTCTCTCAGTGAGAAGGAAGTTGGGTTCGTTGAACGAAGGTCTTTTTTCTTTGCCACTACCGATTCGAGAATTTCAATTTGATAGATTTGAATTCGTTCAACAAGTGCGCTCTTGCATCGAGCGGGCGGAGACCAGGAGTGATGCTCGACAAAGCATTTGACGAACTCTCTTTTCCTCTCTCTTGGTGAGGTTTGACTGTTCAGCATGAGTTCGTTGATCGCCCTCATGTAAAATGATGCACCTGTCGGGTTGATGATGGCGCCTGGAGGCATGAAGGAGTTTCGGACATGAGGAGATTGATAGATGAGACGAGATCTGTTGACAATCATTCTGCATACGATCATCAAGAAGTGGGTGTTAGATATCCCGAGCATTATATCCCTTTCGGCCAACGAGAACAGCGCAGGAGTCGACTTTGGAAGGAGCCTCAACTCTTTCCACAAGAAGCCGAATAGGAATCCAGTATCCGCCCACAAACCAAGTGAGTTCTTTTGCCCAGCCCACTGGCTCAATCCAGTTGCATTCATACTTGGAAGCTGACCAGCATGATCCTCCGAGCAAGAACTCGAGTCTTGTCCCGCAACAAGCTCCAGCCCGCCTTTGCAATATTCGAGACATAGTCCTATCTTAAAGGCAAGTACTGATTCGTCACATCGGAGAGCATCGAGAAGATTGTCTGCAATATGGGGATCATCTTGTCCTTCGTGAAGGCGATGCAAGGTCCAGAGATCTATCGGAGCAGGACCGTGCAGATCATAGCTTTTGACAAAACTTCGAGCTTTGTCAAGATGCTCCTGAACTTCGCTGGCATTACCTTTTCGGTAAAAGTAGATTTGTGCAAGATGTCGATGGAACAAAAAGGACTGCACGGGGCACATTTCGACCTGGCCGGGGGGATAACAGAGAGTTCCGTCTCTTGTGAGGGGATCGTTGCTTGCTTTGAGCTCAGACTCCAACACAATGCGCGCAACTTCGCGAGTGCGACGTGATCTTGCATTTCTTGCCAATTCCAGCATCCTAGATCTTCGTTGTCTGTCGAATGGCGTTTTGCTCTGAAAGGGGATTGAAATTCTGACAAAGTGGCCGAATGCTTTGCTGTAGCGGTAGCAGCAAGCCAAATATTCAGCAGATAGCTCGTCGTCATCATTCGTAAACTGATTGTTTGACGGTATCTGACCATTCTCATTTTCGCTCATAGGAGTTGTCAAGGAGCCAAGCGAGGTGACGGTATGAGACGGTGTTGGTTGTTGACTTGGGATCTGAGGAGCGTCTGTAGAATGCGTGCCCTCACCAGCGGCTCTGGTGAGCGTGTCCTGTTGCTCAGAGCGTGGATCATATGCAATGGGGATAGTTTGCAGACCACTCCCATGCTTTGATCGCTTAGCCGGCCGACGACGTAATTGGGAATCTCGACGAGGTGAATCGTCGTTGGTGAGACTCGAAGAGCTGGCTAAACTCCTGGGTCTCTTGGGGGGTTCTGTAGAGTACGCAGATCCTTGGATCGCCAAAATATCTGGTTCTGACACGCAGTGTGAGTCGTTCGTGTTCTCGTCCTGTTTCTCAATTGCCTCATTTGAGGACTGCGTTGGATTTGATGCACCGGGTTGGCGATGCTGCTTCTGAAAACCCCAGCGTTTCGTGGCCTTTGAGAATTGATCTGGACTTCAAAGAATATGAGTTTAGCCCGCGTTCAAGATCGACTGGGAAAGGAACACCGAAGGGAGGCACGTACGATATAAAAAGACCGAATTCCGACCTCAAGTGGGCGATAATCTCCTTACGAGTGTAATTTCGAGTCAAATACAGTTCCCGGATTAGCTCTTTGTATTGGTCCAACAATTCGTTAGTCAACCCTGCAGCTCGGGGCGCTCGGCTCTGGATCCAAGATAGTTTCTGGGGGGCCATTCTTCAACGCTACTTTGTACTGGCCTGGTAGGTCGTCCTTTGTATAGAAAGTCAGGGTTCTCAGCAGAGTAGTGCCGGCTCAGGGCGACACATCGACAGACGCTGATGAGGGGATCCAGAGATATTAGCATCTCAGGCGCCTCGAAGCTGAGTCAACGACAACACTAACAGTCATGCCAAAAGATGTGCACGTCTGCAGCTGGCTGGTTCATTCCGCACCTGCAAGCGCCTAGTTCCGACCCGTCATTGGATCTTGGACGGCTAAGGCTGAGGAGCGCTGACATCCATATTGCTTTGTTTCAAACCCCTGGCCAAGGCTCTGCCATATACAGCAATTCCAAACAGTTGTCTCGGATGTACCCCATACATACTAACCTTTCCACGTTACAGATTGTTTGCTTCTTCTCTGCTCCCCAAACCGCCCTGTTTCAACCACGAATGCTTCTATCCAACAGTCTCAGATCAACTGAATGACGATACGCAGGTAGTCGAACTTCATTCGGTGCAAAAGAAATCTAAGCCAGAACAAGGAATTACAACGTCTGGACGGGCATGCTCCATCTGTTATTGGACACGCTGCCTAGTCAAGGTGGCATTTCTGGCTAACCATCGGGCTGTCTTAGACGCTCACATACTCCGTAGTTGTTGTTTTATCGCGATTTGCCACCACGCCACCTAAAAAATTTCTTACATCTCCCCGAAGCGGTCTGCCAAGCGGTCCAGTTCATCTCCACGGCAGGCTAGTTACGTTATCTGCCGTCATCCGACTGGGCTGCTTCCCTGCTTATCCTGTCCCTCACCATCATCGTTAACGGCGGCGATATCTCATGCATAAGCGTTCCCGAGCTGGCAGTAGTAGTTGGGAGTGAAGTGTGGGACGCCAGATTTGGTTCGTTTCAAGTACGAAGAATGTGTTATTGGAATTGCCGTATTGGGAAATGGCAAAATATGAAACCCGACAGCGGGGGTATAGGCCTCAATACAGGGCTGAAGCTTAACTGAGGCGATCAAGGTTGATCTCGTGGTATCAATGTGAGCAAAGATGGGCTCAGCGATGGCAGCCTCCTGTGTCTGCTCTACGGAGGGAGCTTGACAGAGTCCTCCTCCAGCCGGGGCATAACATCAGCGTCCTGCTTCATCTATGTTTCCAGAGCTGCTTCCCACCGATAGGAAACAGTAGATCTGCTTCTCTACTGTGTCTAAAGAGAGGGAAAAGGTGAAGCTGTTTGCGCTGGGCTATATCACTTCCCATACGCTTGTTTCTTTGCATGTTAGGCAACTCGATTTTCTCTAGTCGGAGGCCAAGTTTGTTTTCACCAAAAGAGGAAATGACAACGATGGCCTTATGTTCTATGAATGTGTCTCTGAGTCGTGACTGGATTGGTGTATCGAACTCGTTCCTTGTTTTATCCCTCGAATTCCTTAGCCAGTCATCTTTCGGCTCGACTTTGGGGTTGACCCTCGACTCGTCCCACCACTCGCGGTTTAGGACAAAATGTTCACCATAGCAGCAAACCCGTTGCACTATATATCAAGGCTCAGTGCCATAATTTCATTGCGTCTTGTTTTTCTTCCCATGGCTCCAATCTTCTACATGCTACCATATTGAAAGTTATCATATCTTTCGCTATATCTCTCTACTCAAGCTCCTTACTCTCTATCATGGCTCTTGACCCCGTCAACTATGCCAAAAAGACGACACAGAATCATCTTTTATCTCACATGGGTGCATGGACTCAAGATCCTGCCACTTCTCCCTCATGTAGTGTGGTAGGTATAAGTTTCCATCGAATTCAAAATATGTAACTAACGATATGGAGGCCGAGAAAATACAGCAACGCTTGGACGCCGCTAAAAAAAGAACCCGTCTTCGATTCATACAACTACAATGACTGTGAGGACATCCTAGGAACTTGGTCTTTACAGCTGCACGACTTCCAGCTGTGCGTCGGCAGTAATTCATGGAAGAAAGTCACAAGCGGCGAGGGTTCTTGAGCTTGGGCAAAGATGGGAGCAAGTAGATCTCTGTTGTGCCCAGTCGTTGATTTCGACCCATTCTTGACGTGCTATTGTCAAGCTGTTCCCTAAGAAGAATGTTGTCGGAAGAAACAATTTGAAGGGCAAGGGTCCTGTAGGAAGAAGTTACTTGGAAGGGTATTCGATTGATAGAGGGGAGAAACGATGTCCAGTGTGGCTATTGTACAGCATGGAGTTTGTTTGCTTGGGTTTACTAGAATTCATACATCCGCCTGAAGTCATTTAGCGTGTTGGAAGCCAGTACCTTGGCATGTTATCATGCAGTAGGTTGTCGAGGTTATGTCGGAAGACAGAAGATCGTTCATCACTTCCGCCTGCGTTTGCCAGTAGCGAATGTGGTAATTTTAAATACGCAAAATAACCCTAACATTTACGTCGGGATGGAACCGGAACATTTGCCTTTAACTAAGCTAGCATTCTTGCCAGCTAGGTCGTCAAAATAGGCCAACAAAGTCTCAATAGGCACCATCTCCATCAAGCCCAGTTTTGGGTGAGACGACTTCAATGGCTGGCCACTGAAGAGAACTCGCACGTAGTATCCACCCTTACCATACGTACCGGCATTGTCCCTCGACTTCCGGGGGTTCTTTTTGTACAGCTCGAAGACAACCTCGCTACCCATTCCGGGCCAGATCATGACGTCGATCTGTAGGATGCTGAGGAGGCGGCTGATGGATCCATCGTGGGCGAAGTTGTGGAGGTAGAGAGTGGTCTCCTTGTCAGCAACGACGGCCCGAAGATGACTGGCCAGCTCGGCAACCCACACGCCCCATGAGGTTGATGAAGCGGCTAGAGACGAAGGAGCGTCGCGGTACATTTGAGAGTACTCCCATTGGCCCATGCGGTAGACGGCATTCGCCATCTTCTGATCAACGCATGTGGAAGAGTTCTTGCCATCAACCAGCTTACAGGGCAGAGGTTTGCTGTGGCATTGTCGGGCAGATAGGTTATCAAAATAATGGTCGAAGCTGGCATGGAACCCACCATCGTCGGTGGGTACGCCGGATATATCGTCCAGCTTTGCGTAGAGATCGTTGCTCTTATCCAAGTGCTTCTTCCACTCGGCGTTGGACGACGACTTGATGGCATTGGAAAATTTGCTGCCAACGCTACAGCTGTATTGAGGCTCTAGACTGTCCACACCTGCTTGCTGGATGAGGAGCGGGACCGATTCGGTTGTGCGGTACATGCCGTTGATGAACATGCCAGCAACCTGACTTGTGATCTGGTTGTTGGTGACTCGAAATTTGACCTTGCTGCGCCAGTCCTCTTTACGGCCTGGTATGAAGTGCAACAAGTCGTGATAGACCTCATACAGGTCCTTGCCGTGGACCCAAGAGTCGTCCAGGCCCTCGGCAGTGATCTGAGGGAACTGACACGATCCAACCCATCCTGACGGAACGAAGGGGTTGATGTCGGAGATGAAGCCTTGCCAATACCCCTCGGCGGCGGGCTTCTTTTGCTGGGTGAATTGCCTGCCGAAGTAGAACAGTCCCTGATCATGACAATTCCACTGGTACGGCTCGACAGGGAAAGCGTTGCTGGAGTAGGGAGTGCGCTTGTGATGTCTTTGGATCTGGAGTTGCAGGATGAGATTTAGGCACTTTGGACTGGGATATACTGGTTTATGACTCACCACCTCGACATATTTCAACTCATATTCCTTTGAGGGTTTCACGTACTCCCTCTTGCGGGCGTGGGGCATGTTGCACCAGTTGTACGTGCCATACTTGTCGTCTGGTGTGCTTGACGTGTCGAAGATGAAGCCATAAGTTCCTTCACTTTCCAGTGCAGAAGTCAGGCTGTTGATTTGGGTATCACTGGGGGGATACCACTTGGACTCGCCATTCTGAGCCAGCACAGTCGACGTCATGGACAGGATGGCCAGCAAGGAGCCGCGTGGAAGAGACAACATGCCGACGTATTGTGTCAGACAGAACAGAGCAGCAGGCAAGATGACCACCGTGAGAGCAAGGTGACGGCCCCGAAGTCTGATCCAAGGGAGAGCCATTAAATACGGAGGGAAGGCATCTTGATGCTCGATTCCTGTGCTTGAATTGTTGCGGCGTTGAAATTACGCGTTATTATTGGAGCGCACGTGCCGGGCATGACTGGATGAGAGCTAAGACAGTCCTTGTACCCTCTCCACCTTACCCTAGATAGGAGGGCTACCCTAGATAGGAGTGGGAGTTGCGGAATTCTCGGGCTCCAGTGTTCTCTGCTCTAGATCTGATGATATTTTCGTGAACATGGATTAGTACCATCCTATATTCTCCACGGGGAACATACTCTTGTGTGAGAAGAGTCATTCTCCATCTGGGTACCTAGTCAACTTCACAAATACGTTGATACCTAGGTAAACACGCCACTCCAGCCATCTGACGTCAGAGCTGTCAGCAACAACAAGCCTCGACTATCACGGCGAATCCTCACGCCTTTAAGCTCATTATTGAACATTAAACAATACCTATCACAAACTTCACATCATCATGGAGATCCCTTGGGAGGCCCGTATTGCGCGTGACCCTAAATTCAAACCCCAAAGCCACACTCAGGGTCTAGCCCCGATGGTGAGGTTTCTTTGGGATTACTCCACCGCCGAGGGAGTCAAGGCTGGATATCAAGCGTTAGGTCAATCGGGAAAAGAGAAGTTGAGTGGGTTCTTGTCAAGTTTACAAGGCTCTTCAAGTGCGAAACAGGTGAGCAGCTGACTAACAACCCCCGAGTGCCGCCAAGTTGCGATAATGATACGAACCCTTGAAACAGGCCCTGCCTTCAGAGGAGTTCGTACACTCACCCCTCGAGGACCCAAGAGGTATTCGTCTCCTTCATTTCGACACCGAAAACTCAACACTTGGATGCTCTGTCCGAGCTTACTCCGCTTCCGAGATTCCACCTTACACCTGTCTCTCCTATGTCTGGGCTGATTTTGGCCCAATGTTGAATCGAGGCCGAGACTTTCGTGAGACCGAACTTGAAGTGCCTCACTTCAGTCATGCAGACAGTGCTGAAATTTTCTTCAATGACCGTCGCTTTTCCATTGGCGCCAATTTGCACGCTGCCTTGCTTGGTCTCCGACCACATCTCAACGGTATGCCGATCTGGGTAGATGCAATATGTATCAACCAAACCGACGGAGCCGAGAAGACGTCGCAGGTAGCTCGCATGGGAGAAATTTACAGTGCTGCCGAGAAGGTCTTTGTTTGGCTCGGCCGGAGGCATACCCAACGAGACACTGCCATGAGGATTCTCAGAGTGTGGCCGGATTTTCCTGCGAATCCAGAAAATGCCCAGATCGAGTTCCACGGAAAGAAATACAGCACTGCCAGGGCCTTCTTTGACGCTACCTCAACCGGATCCGAGCTTGTTTCGTGGATCAACCTCCTCCAAATTGTTACGGAGAGTTGGTGGAGCCGGGTGTGGACTGTACAGGAGTTCATTCTTGCAAAGGACTACACCTTCTTCTATGATGGGGCTGAGGTGCCTGCGGCGGACTTGAAGAAGGCAATGGACTGGACTTACTTTGTTGCAACCCATTGTTCTTCCAAGATCATTCCACCCTGGGTCACCTTCCAACCATCTATCTTTGACCTCAAGAAAGCTGGAGCAAGACTGAACTTTCTCGACGTAGCGCTCCTTGGAGCGACGCGAATGGCTGGTGACCCGCGCGACAAGGCCTGGGCCTTCTTGGGAATCACTGACCCAGAATCAATTGGCCAGCCTCCTCTTGAGCCAGATTACGGGAACCGCAACATGGGAGATTTTTTCCTGGACATGGCACAACGTCTCTTGCGGGGCAAAGCAGGGCTTCTTGTCCTCTCTCTTGTCAATCACCCGCTTCCCCGCGAATCGTACATATTCAAGTCAAAGAAACCAATAGGTAACCGCCTGCTGGATCAGTACAAGGCAAAGAAGCGCTTACCCCAGCGCAATCCATCACTGGCGCCCCCCAAGGAAGATGTTCTTGATGAGGCTTTACAGCCAGACTGGAGTGGGAAAGGGGTGGGTTACCCGAGCTGGGTTCCCAAGATGGCGAGTACTGTTGCTATAGAGCCGTTGTTTCTGAGAGAGATGAGAGCCCAGAAGGCTCGAGGACAACCTCTCCACGACCCAAGTTGGAGGCTCTTCCACGCTGCATCAAAAGCCCCGGGGGCAATCTCTTTATCTACAGATGGAAGAGCCCTGTCACTCAACGCATACGGCCTAGACGCCATCAAGGCGATTGCTCCTCTTCCTAAAAGTCCTGAGGCCGAGCCAGGGTTCTTCAAGAACCTTCGTTCATGGTATCCGAAGAAGAGTCGTCTCGCAGACATTCCGTACCAACCTCACCCTTCAACCAATGTCCCAAACGCTCTTTGCCGCGCTCTGTTGGCGAACATTTGGCTTACAACTCATCCAGCCCCTGGAGGCTGTGATGCCTATTTCTCTGACTACCTGGCTCGCATTTCAACTTCTGCTTCAAGCATAAAGCATGATCTTCGCCTCAAAGACAAGCCTGATCCGGAGGACGGGGACATTTTTGTAGCGGCGATGGATGATGCTGGCATTGATAGGGTGCTCTTCATTACGGAAAAGGGATATCTTGGTTTGGGACCAGCGAGATCGGAGGTTGGCGACGCTGTGAGCCTGGTGGCCGGAGCTCATGTGCCATTTGTGTTACGGAAAGCTAACCAAGGGTGGATTGTGGTTGGAGAGGCCTATGTACACGGGGTTATGTATGGTGAAGTTTCGAAGGGAGTGTCTTTCTGCAGAATTGAGATTATATGATAGAGTAGCGTACTCCGTAAGATATTGGCACTTATAGTCGAGTGCCGTAAGACCAAGCATGACATATGCTCATGTATGACCTGAAAGTGTTGCAACGGGCAATCAAGGGGACGTTTGGGTCACTTTCCCTAGAAGGCTTTGCGGGATTTATCACTCACTGGTGGATAAGTACTTCAGACCACGGCATCTTTTGGAGATGAGGACAATCTCAGGAGCGTGATGACTTGTCGCGCTTTCAAAGATCTTGATTTGACAGGATACAGAGTGTCGCAGCAGAGCGAACATCGTATTTTCGTGTGTTCATGCAGTGGCAGAGATATTCATCTCGTTCTCCCCTTTGCATCAACTTACTTTGATATCAGCAGTCCGTGAAGACAAGAGGGACCGCATCACTTGCCCAACTCCTCGCCTCAACCATCTTGGTATCACTAATTCCTCTACCCTCGAACTGCTCCTCACCAACTGCTCTACCCTATCCTCATTCATCGAAGCCTTTCTTCATCAGCTCGCCAACGGGCCGTGCCGATTTTGATATCTCCATTTCAACATGAGCGCCAGTGTGGACAAAAACCTACCACAAGAGCCTACGACTGGGCCTGTTGCCCAAAAACCATCATGGCTTCTGTATGTATATCATAGGATCGACGAGGAGAAGCGAGAGGTTTTTTCGGAAGTCGCGGTGGCTTATTGGGAAATCATTCGCCATATGCTGAAGAAACCGAAACCGCTGTTCGCGATGCGGTCGAGAGGTTTCTCAAGCATTATAATACCCAGTACTTTGTGGAAGAAGACCTTGCCATCAAAAAGCCCCCTGAGTACGGGGCCGGAGCTATGCTCAATACCTTGGCTATATTCATTTTTGAGATCGCAGGTGAACTCTCATATACAAGCCGAGAACATGAGCGATTGGCCGACCTTCTGATCGCACTTAGAAGCAGGGCTTCTTATGAGTTCAGTGAAACGGTATATCGCAGACTAACCTTAAAGATCAATGTTTCTGAGCTGACGGCTTGCAGAATCCTCAATTCGCTTTCTGGGAGTGGGGGTTGGAAGCTGCTGCGTCAGATAGCTGGAATGGGTGTCAAGGTAAGCTCTTGACCCTTCGTTTTGAGGATCAGGACTCACGACGACCAAGTACCGATATTTGGGCCATAGTGGACGACTCGACACGAGATAACGAGCAGCAGTCCGCAGAAAAGGCTTCCAGCATCTGGGTCGGTACTTCGACACTCATTGCTAAGCTCTTCAAAGCCGGCATGCTTGGTAAGGACGCCCCCAACTGGATTCTACATGAGCTTGAGGACACTTTCGAGGCCTCTACTCGTGACAAGCATCCGAGTTCAGTTGGAAGGAGAGCTCAAATACTGGCTGCTGTGAATTATGTCCTAACCGCAGGAGACGCCCTTGTGCAAGAGTTCAAAGCACATTCTCAGAAATGGCGGCACGAGTTGAGCCCTAGGAAGTGGAAGCTCTGGGCCAGCAAGCTCTAGGAAACCTCTGACGCGATTGGTCAAGACGGGAAATGGAATTTGAAGAAAAAGGTCGTCGAAGCTCGTGCTCGCATGGTCCGGTTATACCCGGAAGCATTCGAGCAGGAGGACTGGAGTTGGAAGAAGACTAGCTTTGGATTCACAGGCTTTCGAACGAGACATTGCGAAGAAATGGGCTTCTAGATACATCGAGGTCTATCGAGTAACATTATAACATACTTAACTTGTGATGACTCTGTAGATGCGCGCTTGACAGACTCTCGCTAACTGCACATCACTGTTCTTGACTTCGCAGCATTGCTCATATATTTAACAGCGTAACCGAGAACTGATCGTGCCACAATCCAACAGCATCGAAGCACTGGCAACGCCCTTGCGACGTTTCCGCCGAAAATCGCCAATAGCAACTCGCTCAGCTAACTCTACTTGCTGGTGGACTTCTAGCTCTCCTTGCCCTTGCCCTTGCCCTTATCCTTGTCGTCATCCTTTTTCTTGGGCGCAGGACTGGGATCAATGGGATTAGATATTGGTGTGTAAGCGGAACCCCAGCGGCATCCGCACCAGAGGCAGATCTTGGATTCAAGCGGATTGAGCGGCTTCGTGAGGCACCCAGGGTTACTGCACCTCCACCCGTATGTTGTGCTCGACATCGTGCTTGGAAGGCTTAGCCGAATGGTCTTGTTATGAGCTGTATTGGGCGCTGCTAAGCAGTTCAGTTTGCAGAGGCTTCGAGTTTGTTCAAGGGTAACGTTGCGAAGGGTGTGGGAAGTCGAAGAAACGGTGAAGCTCCCGTGCCATGCTGGAGCTTTTATATTACTGAACATCCATCACGATTCAGGGCCAAGTGGCAGAAAGTACTTAAAATTCTTGCAATATTCTGCACCTAAGCTGAGCGTCACTGATCCTTTCATATTACGCAGTGAATTGCGGCCGGTTGCTGCAAATAGTCACTGGTGCGTAAACTAGCGTGTACACTGTCGCAATACTCCTAGTTCTCGCGGTCTTGCGTTTCGCAATTCAGTAAATAACGTGACAAATTCTTACAGTTGTGCGTTTGAAGAGGAAGAAAAGGAACATGTAAGACAGGTAGCAGTTTGTATGATCCAAGTTTACTGAGTTGGAGCAGGCAAGAATATTTTCAGTCAATCTGAGTCGCGACTCCTCAACGTCATGTGCCAGTTGGGATACCTATGCAGCTACAAATAAAGCAGGCAAATATCCTAGTCTTCCTGGAATTTGAAGTTGTACCTGTTAAATCCTCTGATACGGATGGCGTAGGCCTGCAACCGGGCGTCAAACTCTTGGGCTGCCCGGCACTGGCTCGGGACCACACGACTCAGCCGAGCCACGACACCTGTTTCCTCTATCTCGTACGCTTCTTCTTATCCTACAAGTGAACAGAGGGAACTACAATGTCCGCCCTAGAGAATGCTGGGCTTGATCAGCTCGACAAAATCTGCCACGATGTTCTGTCTGGAGCCCTCCGCAACGTCCTCCAGACTGATCTTACCTTGGCGACCTACGCCCAGATTCTGGATGGTTTACCAAGGCTGGAGACCCCTGAGGACTGGTACGGTAGCATATATGACCAGTCCATCCGGCGAACAAGCACTATTTGCCCTGGCTCGTTGAAAACAACGGGAAAGTTCAGGGGAAAATCCGCGATAACCGATTTGAGGTTTAATGCTGAGGTAAATATGTGCAGCCCCCATGCGTAGGCTTCAATTTTCTAAGACTTCTTTAGCGCCTTCAAAAGTACCAGGCTGCAGTCTTCTGGAGCCTTCAACCTTCGTCTGATTGAGCTTACGGCATCAGATCTGCATCAGATCAGAGTCTTATTGTCACAATCGCATAAGCGGCATGATCCTGCCACGATCAGTGGATACGAAATCGACGGCGTAACTTTGTGGAGACGACCTCCGGATGAGTAGGCTTGCGTTTTCCTATGGTCTATGATGTTCATATAGACTCACTTCGCGGCTCACGAGCATTATCCAAATGGCATCGCCGACATTGTGGAATACTGGGCTGAGGACTGTGTCATGGGGGAGTCACAATCTTCTGTCACTCTCAATTGTGGCAAAATAACGACGAGCCAAATATCTACTTCCAGTGCTCCCGAGCGAACGTCATCTTTCGAGCTTGTCAGCTCCTCGACGATCAGCAATCAACATTCCTCTCGTTTCTCTTAGAAAGAAATGAGGAGACTTGCTCCAAAAGCCCCCTGCCTATACTACCAGGGTCTGAAAGTAGATTCCGAATTGACCTGAAGGACGCCATTCCAATTCATAAAGTCTACCGAGACCTCTGGGAGAGAAAGCCGCCTCTGCAACGTTTGAGGATGAAGCGGTTTACGGAGCCATGCATCACAGGCTCTTTAGACTGTCCGGAGAGGGATGTGGATGCGGAAGTTGAAAAACTGAATAACATGTAATTAGACGCATAATCTTGTATGATGGGACTAGAAACATGTCACTATATTGAAATTACCTGAACGTTTGGTAAGAGAATGGCGCCTTATGTGAACAATAACTTCGAACTGTGAGACTATAACTGTGCATACTAATGTGTTTCTTCTTGGCCACGTCAGGTTCTACGAGCATCTTTTCGACAGACTCCCCGACATTGAATTGCTGGCCAACTACCTATGTTTGCTAAGCGTTGATGAGCACTAGTGGCCACCTACGCTTGCCGCACATCCCCAGCCTCCCCAGTGAAGCGCGATCAACTCCTGTCCCTCTTTAGCACGTGGACTGGCCGTTGCCAGTAAATGTTCCGGGTTGGTAGGCGCCGTTGGAATCACCAAGACACTCAGCTAAAGACATATCAGATTACCACCTTAAGATATTTGGTGGTTCGATGAGAGCCACTTACCAACGGTGACAAGCTTGAGGTTATTCTGTTTGGCCCAGTTGATCAACCAAGGAGTGAGTGTCTGCACCGTACTGGCGTACGTCTCGTGCATCAAAGGGATATGACCGTTGCCACCTGCACCAGCCTGCTGGAACTTTTGCTGGCTCTGCTGCGCGGTCTGACTGTTCCAGTCGCCCGAGTCAATGTCATTGGTGATGACCTTGTATCCGAGCGACTTCATCGTGGGCAGCACGTTTCCGCCCGCGGCAAGGTACGGAGGTCGCATGTATGCAGGCTTCTTACCAATGATGTTAACCATGGCCTGTTCGAAGCGCTGCATCTCCTGCTTCAACTGTTCGCTGCTCAAGCTGCCAAAATTCTGCGGGTGTGTCCAGGTGTGACTGGCGATTTGATGGCCAGCGTTAAAGGCAGCCTTGACGGCAGCCTGGTTGTTGTACACACACCCATAGAGTTTGCCCGTCCAGAAGAAAGTAGCCTTGGCACCGGCTTTGTTCAGAATGTCGAGAAGCTGGGTCGTGTACTGCCCTGGGCCGTCATCGTAGGCGAGGGCGAGGACACCGGGTTTGTTACACTGCCGAATGACAACACCTGGAGACGCCTGACGTTGGAAAACCTCGACAGGGCTTTCAACAGGGAAGCAAGCCACGCTTGCTGTCAGGAGGAGCAGACTTAGAAGGGTCTTGAAAAGTGATTGCATCTTCAAGTTATGTACAGGAAAAGTATGTGAGAGAAGCGAAGACAAAGAGAAACAGTCAAAAGGTCGTCTTGACCTATGCAACAAAAGATAACGGTGATGATAGAAATCTATCGATTTAGTGGGAGGAGGCTAGTAAATGTGGTGGGGATATGGTGGACGAGTTTCCAGAAACGAGGTTTCATATAGCACAGGCCTCAGAAGACTCAATCGTGCCATCTGCCAGAACGTCAGCAGACCTTGACCGATGCCATTCGTTCTCGGAGCTTAATATACTCAGCTATACTATGCACCCTCTCGGAAGATGTCTTGAAACGAAACCTGCAGTTTCAGGCTGAATATGTGGCCCCTGACATCCCCTGCTTAATATAACACTTGACCAAATGGAGCCGCAAGTCTCTGTGCGTTTCAACGGTTGAATTCAAATCCCGGGTGCGGGGCAACCAATACGACCTTTTGATATAATAACCGAGAGAGACGGACTCCCACCTGAAGCTTTCGGCATTAATGCCATGTAGCTCATGATGCGGAGATGGTGGTATTTTCTTGCCTCATTTGGATCACGTCTGGCTTCAATTGGTCGGCCCGGGCCTTGATCCTCCGGCACTGCAACTGATCCGGATAAAGCGAGCCTCCCTAAAAGCCCCTCTTTTTTAGAAGGTTTCGTGATTCGGAAATGAGTACCTTGTCCTGTGCAGGCGCCCGAGTATCCGTAGCTAGTATCCACCGACGTTAATTAACATGAGGTAACCTGAACAAAGTAAGTACATTAACCGCCGTCACCAAGCTTCTCGACAACCTCTTCTTCTCTCTTACGACATCTCACCGGTAAAATTGAAACTCGTTCACTCTGGAGGCCCGACGGAACTTGGTCTCCTCCATTCCGGTAGGTTCTTCTTCATTAGGCAACTCCTTTCGTCCTTGATAACCTCATCAACCTGAACCACTTTGATCTACTTGGACCATCATAGTAGACTTCTGCCGGAGAGCACCAGCTAAGAAACACATAAATAGCCTCGCAACAACCTGTAATTATCCGACTTCAACCAACTCTCCAGCACCAAAGCTCCTCGTTTCAAATCACATCGCAGCTCAACTAAACACTTCACCTTCGCAATGGTTTCCTTCAGCTACCTTCTCGCGGCTGTATCTGCCGCCACAAGCGTTCTCGCTATCCCTACGGCCAACGCCCCCGAGAATGTTGAGCTCTCTAAGCGCACTCCCAGCTCCACTGGAAACCACGGTGGTTACTACTACTCGTTCTGGACCGACAACCCCAACAGCGTCACCTACACCAACCAAAACGGCGGCCAGTTCAGCGCCCAGTGGAGCGGAAACGGCAACTTTGTCGGAGGAAAGGGCTGGAAGCCCGGCAATGCCAGGTAAGCAACCCAAATCCTGGGCTCAAGTTCTCTGCCTCTGCAGCTACGCTCGATATGCTGACTCTTTCACGCCTTAAGGACCATCAAGTACTCTGGCTCTTACAAGCCCAACGGTAACAGCTACCTCGCCGTCTACGGCTGGACTCGCAACGCCTTGATTGAGTACTACATTGTTGAGAACTTTGGAACCTACAATCCCTCCAGTGGTGCCCAGAAGAGGGGCGAGGTCAATGTTGACGGTTCCATCTACGACATCTATGTCAGCACCCGCACCAACGCTCCCTCCATCGAGGGAACCAAGACTTTCCCGCAGTACTGGTCTGTCCGTCGCAACAAGCGCTCCAGCGGTTCTGTCAACACTGGTGCGCATTTCAATGCCTGGCGCAATGCTGGTCTGGTCCTTGGAACCACCTTTGATTACCAGATCCTTGCGGTTGAGGGATACAACAGCAAGGGCTCTGCCACCATGACCGTTTCTTAAAGAACCCAGAGAATGGAGACCTATGGGACACTCATTAAGAGATTTGATAACTCTTGAGTTGCAATGCTCTTCTCCCTTTTTCAGATTGTCATGGACGGCTGCGCAGTGACTCCTGATTTCTGGAGTCATGGCCACGATTCTACTTTGGCAGCCTGCTTCTTGTAAATAGTGATAACACTCGTTTGTGGAGGATTCTTGGCTCACCATCAGATTGACGTAAACGTGGGTCGTCAATTTAAGTGCAGAGTGCGCTGTACATACGTATGCATTAACAATTGGATATTTCAAACCTCAGTGCTGATGCTGGTGCTTCAAATGAGACATAGCGGCCCTGGGTATAAGATTCAATACCGCCCAGATACGTCACTTATGATGCAATGAACTTATTTACAAGAAGGGTATGCAACTTCTCATCACTATTAGGTGAAATGCTGAGAAGCAGCTTAAATCACGTCGACAATATCTTGCGTCCCATGTTACTCAACGGGCGAATAACTGCTGTCTATGCTATGCAGAGTAGAACCAATGTTGGAAGCTCTCAAGAGGCCATAACAACCGCATTGAGTTTGTACATTAGCGAACTCGGAAGGCAAGAACAGGCCTATTTTCCTCAACATAAAATGCTATAGCTTCACAGCAAAACGCTCCCTAAGCCACCCTCCATAACGATAGAAGAAGAGCGGCAGTGGAAGAAAAGCCACGCCTATAAAACCTAGGACGCTATTTCCCCACCCGAGTCCTAGGTCTGCATACAAAGACGGCCCTGCCAAAGGAATGAAAGCTGCAAAAAGAAGTCGGAGAATCACGTTCGCAGCCAACGCAGAGGCGGCAGCCTCAGGGCCAAAAGCATCCACCAGGTAGAGCTGAGTTGGCATTATGACCCAGAGAAAGCCGAATCCAAAGAAGGAGGTGCCGATGATGGGCACGATCCAATGAGCCTGCTTCTCGGCTGCCCAGCCGTACCAGAAGATGCCGACGGGCACGAGGGGCATGACCCACATCATGGGCTTCAGGCGTCCTTCAGGTTTGGGCGAATCTCCAAGTGCCTTTTGCAGCTTGTCGGTTACAGTGGCAAAGACTCCGAGAGAGACGGCCATTCCAACCCCAACACCGAGATATGACAAGCCAGAAACGCCAGCGGAGAAGTGGTATTGTTCCTCAAAGACGGTGGGAAACGTGGTGAACAGCATAAAGAGGAGGCCGAAAACGAAGGCGCACAGGAGGGAAAGGAGGAGTACGATTGGCGACAGGATGAGAAGCTTTGTTGGTCGAGTAATAGCGCGGAGGAATAGCTGGCGGGGGGTCAGGCCTCGATCCATCTTGGAAACCAGAGCAGCATTGCCAGTTTCTTTCCGGAGACGAGCAGCTTTCCACCCTAGCAGCACGGCAGCATTGGTCTCGCGGAGGAAGAAGATTGATATAGTAAATGATAGTCCTGCCTGGGTCGAACCGTCAGCGACTCGAGAATAGTAGGGGTTGTGCTCTACTCACCAGGATTATGATGATCCAAAAAGTCCATCGCCAACCAATTGATTCGGACACAAAGCCACCGATAATTGGGCCCAAGACCTTGAAGGATTGTCAGCGTCATTACGGTTTGCGTGGGATAATGAATGCCACCTACTGGTCCCAGAAGTGGTCCCATGAAGAACAGAGACATTGCCCTTCCACGTTGAGCTGGCGGGACGACGTCGGCGACGGTTCCTCCACCAACTGTCAATGGGCCCGAATAAGCACATCCGGCAAGGAATCGAAAAACTAGAAACATGGCGGTGTTTTTGCCCAGCGCACATCCGATGATGAAGCCAATGTAAATGACATTGCAGGTGTGGTAGATGACAAGGCGTCCGTACAGTTCGGATAGCGGTGCAATGAACATTGGCCCAACGGCGAAGCCGCAGAGGTAAATGGACACAGTGAGACTGACAATGGTGGAACTAGTGATGTGGAACTCGTCGGCAAGCGCGGCAGCTCCAGGTGCAAACATTGTCGCGGCGAGGTTGCTGTATGTGTATTAGCTGGTCAGCACAGGATTTGCTTCGCCAAAGGAGCGCCTTACGCAGTGAGCAAGAAAGCGCTGGCGAGGACGACTTGGGTCATGCGTTTCCATTCTGGCCAGTTCCGCGGGTTTTGGACATCGTCTGGCCCATCCCAGTCGACGACATTGTCCTTTGTCTCTTGTTCAATTGCTGTTTGGTCAGGCTCGCTAGATTGTTGGTCATGGTGGCCGTCTTCCGATATGGCCGGCTTCTCATGGGCGGATTCCAAGTCGGCCGCCATGATATGATATGCTGTCGAGGGTGATGTGACTCTGGGATATTTTGCCAGACTTTGCTTGGTATATATTTGAAGGCAGGGCAGGCGGCCGGACAAGGCCCGGATGAAGAAGGCCGCGTAGAAGAGTCATAGCTATAGTTCTTTGGGCAAGGGCTAATTGCGCCAGCTGGACTACTAAATCCGCGAAATGGTCCGTAAATGCGAAGCCAAACTGGAGATTTGCTCATGTCGTGTCAGAGCGAGCGGACGCGGAGGGTCGGAGGAGGAGCAGGCATGGTGGGCAGCGCACGGGGTTAACGCGGAGGGTCGTAAGGTAGAGTCCGAGGGTTTCGACGCGGAGGCGGGGTTAACGCGGAGGGTCGGACGGTCGGAGGGTACGAGGGTCGTTGCTTTCTCCATTGCCTCTTACATCTTGTTTCTAATAGTTTCTCTGGACAAATCCGCCATGGCCGACCATGCTCAACGTCCGCGTCCGCCGCCAAATCGACGAAGAGACAAAGCACAGCTTTCCTGCGACCCTTGCAGACACCGAAAGTACGTGCTCCGTCGCCGTCACAAAGTCGTGCACGCTTAACTTTGCCAGGCTGAGGTGCGACCGACAGCACCCATGCGGAGCTTGCTCAAGGCGTGGCCTCACCAACTCGTGCAATTATGCGACGACGACATCTTCTTCTACGCCCGATGATCAGCATTCCGTTGCCCCGCGACAGTCCACCAGCCTCCATGGCAGAATCTCCGAACTGGAGACCCTTGTCGTGACGCTCATGAAAGGCCAATCACTCCCAAGTCCGCCCGCACCGAAATCGCCGAGACCAAGCTCGCTATCATTCGCACATGTGTTCCCTGAGGTCCCAAGACCAAAGAAACCCCAACATGAAGCTGCATCCCCGGCAGACCCTGGCACCCTAGAGGTGCGTGAGTCTGGAACCAGCTATGTCCAGAGTGTCCATTGGGAGGCCATTCTGACCAAAATCAGAGGACTGAAGGAGGACTTGGTCACCGATAGCAAGGCTCCGCCCGGTTCACACTTGTTCTATGGCCCGAACCGTCATGCAACTCGAGATGAAATACTGGCTGCTGTTCCTCCTCGTCCAGTTGTTGACCGTCTCATGGCCCTTAACTTCGATTCCTACATTATCACTCCGTGTCAGTACATCCAAGCTTTCTTTCCGCTCTCAGAGGCATTGACTGTGTGCTGCAGATCTCATTCATGGCAACAAGTTTCTCCGAGAGGTGGGTTCTTTCTAACCCGGCCGATTACAAGCAGTCTGACATTTGACCAGTACGAAACCTTCTGGGAAGATCCTTCTACAACTTCTATCGCTTGGATCGGCCTCATGTTCTCCATGTTATATATTGCTGCGCAGTTGCAGACCTTCACCATTGACCTCCCCGACGGACGAGCCGAATCGCCCAAGGCGGAATATCTTACCATGAAGGATGCCTTCCGGGAGAAGGCCGTTCAGTGTCTTGTTCTGGCCAGGTGGACGACGGGAGGACCACATATCCTGGAAACTCTCATAACGGTCCTTACTGGAGAGTCTATACTCTTGAAAGATGGCGCTACCGATGGCTGGCTTTCGATCAGTATGATACTTCATGTTGCAATGCGCATGGGCTATCACCGAGACCCGGATCACTTTCCCGAAATATCTCCATTCGAGGGTGAGATGCGTAGACGCATCTGGACTACAATCCTTCAATTGGATCTCGTTCTCTCCTTGGAAATGGGCCTTCCTCGAAGTGCCACAGATACGCACATGGATACAAAACAGCCCCGTAATCTGCGCGACTGTGATTTTGAAGAGGACACGACCGAGATGCCTCCGCCGAGGCCAGAAACAGAGTGGACGCCGGTGCTCCCTCTCATTGCAAGAGGGCGACTGATAACAGCTCTCGGCTTGATTTGCGACGTCAACACCGATATCAATCCCCCTTCCTACGACGAGATCATCAAGGTCGACGCACTTCTTGAAGACGTGCACAATCGTGCTATTCCGCCTGTGCTGCGCTGGGGAACTATGCCACACCCCATCACGGATAGTCCAAACCTTGTGGTACAGCGGGTAAGTGTAGAAACGACCTACTACAAATCACGCATCCTCCTGTACCGGAGAGCTTTGATCAGCTACCCAGCTCGACAGCCTCAAGAGCGGGACAGGGAGTCGGTGCGAATTTGTTTCGATTCCGCACTCAAGATTCTATCGTTTCAACAGATGCTTCACGAAGAGTCTCAGCCATTTGGTCGTTTGTGTCAGCTTAGATGGAAGGTCACCCATATTTTCAACCAGGATGTTCTCGTCGCAACGAGCGTGCTCTGTCTCTACCTTCAAGACGTTGATAAATTTGAATTGCCTGAGACTGCAGGACAGACAATGTGGTCGCCTAGGACTGAAGAGATTCGACAACAACTAACCATCTCGCATAAGATTTGGCTTCAAATGAGTACGGCATCTGCGGAAGCTGGGAAAGTAGCGAAAGCTCTAAGTATCGTCCTTGGAAACACAGAAGCGTCTGCCGAGGACGGTAGCGGGCCTGCTTCTTACGACTTTCTGACTCATTTTGATGCCATACCTCTGAACGAATTTGGCGCAACGTTCAACAATCAATGTGAGAAGCACACTTGGTCATGCCGATTGCAACTAACAAAAAGACTTGACAGATTTTCCTTCTAGCTTCTGCTCTCCTCTCACTTTTTTTGATAATGTACTGGAAACTCGGGGGACATAAAATGTGATTGTTTTGCTGTCACTATGGTCGTTACAGATGACATTCAATAAGCGCGCCACAATCAGAAACACAGCAGCAGGGAAGGCTGGCAGGGAATGCGAGCAGCAGAGTCCGTTGTATGGTGGTAGCACCTTTCGCTGTAGCAAGGGGTATAAAACTGGGCTTTAACCCAGAACTACTCCGTAGGCATAGTCGGGATGTGTGATCCTAGAATAGGGAGGGCCAGCTTACCATGAGCACTAATGATTGCAATGTTTACTAGTAGGTAACTTACTCTGTTGTTTGCGTGATTCTTGAGTAGTAGGGGTACTGGCCAACTACAAAATAGGGGAATAGGAGGTTAGAATCGCATTAGTGTGAGATATGTTACAGGATCGATATAGACGCACCATGGATAATTGGGTCTGCTAACTCCGCGAGAGGCGACTGAAAATCAGGCCGCTAACTAAACCCCGCGTAAGAAGGAGGACTGGTCTCTGATAATCAGCATATCGACAACCTACAACCTCCGGAAAAGGGAGTTTGCATCTTACTCGCGGTATTCGGGAGAGAATGAGGCTGACACCAAGGATATTTTCGGCTCAGACCATCCTGCGCACCCGGAAGAGAAGACGCAGATGATCTTTTTACGCCACAAAACAGGCCTGCGGATGGGCGCACACCAAGGCAGACTCATGGTAGGCATTCGTGAGCTCTGATTGCTGGCCTGATTGAGAACGTCACTGCTCAGCCCTAATCAACTAAGCGCCCAGAGACGCAATTCCCAAAATACCAATGCATGCATGCATGCCTGACAATCCAGATGAGAGTGAGGCCGCCCAAGCCAACTCAGGCTGCGTGCAATCTTTCCCTTCCATCCTGATTTTCGACCTTGCTTATCCATAAGCATTTCGTGGACCTCCAGGCATGGGCGATCCGTTGTCTATCGCCAGCGGCGTCGCTGGCATCGTGTCTCTTGGTCTTACTCTTTGCAACGGTCTTCATCAATACTTCAGCGCGATTAAGGACCGAGGCGAGGATATCGAGATTGCTTCCCAGCATCTGACCCTGTTACGCTCAAACATTGACCTCATCGGGTCGAGCGCACCAACACTCAGTGATCGCTATCCTCGTGCTATCCAAGGCGTCATTCTGGGGCTTCAACTGTGTGAACAGCAGCTTAAAGCTCTAGAAAAAGTTGTCGACAATTTGAATGATGCTGCTGGCTCGTCAAACGCTAAACGCCAATGGCAGAAGCAAACCGCAGCGGCGATGTACCCATTATCCCATCGAAATTGATAGCCTTCGCCCAGGTTTATCGCAGTCTTAGTGCCGTCAGCGGCGCCTGCAGGCTAGTCCAGATTATTACCGTATGTGGGACTTGTTGACGTGATCTTTAAGTAGCCAGGCCATAAATAGCATCCAGGTCGCATATTCGAGCGTGCCTTGTACCTTTTGCTTTTGCTAGCTAAACCAACATGTTGTGTCAAGAGTGCAAAGCCATCTTCAGTCAGCCTCTGACTTTTGTGCAGCAACAATGGCAGCCAGACCGTTGGTCCACACACTTCGAATACAGCATCCCATTGTCCGATTTGGAACAGAAAATCAAGCAATGCTATGTATGTCACGGCCTCCTTCGGGAGGTGGCGGCAAGTCGGAAGAACAAGTATTTCGAGGTGCAAGCAGACACTTCCTTGCACATCATTTACAGTCTCGATATTTCAACCGATCAACAGAAAGGCGGCATCTGCTTACGGAGTAGAGCGTCCCTTGATGGAAACTCCCTTGCCCTCTAAGATTTCTGGCTCGAAGAGGTCTGCACAGAAGGTACTCACAGGCCGTCTGCAAACCTTGGTTCATGAACTGACGTTGAATGTCGCTACAGTGGGGAAAGTGGCTAGCGAAGACACCGGTTCAAAGGAAACTTTGGAGTTTGTGAGAAGTTGTTTGGAACAGTGTCGCGCGAATCACAAGACGTGTTCGTCAATAATCTCCAATCCACCTTGGTGTCCGACCCGCCTCCTCGACGTTCAAAAAAACACTGTGAGACTGGTTGAAACTGCGGAGGGACGTATTTCTGGGCCTTATGCGAGTCTCAGTCATTGTTGGGGTGGAGCACAGATTCTGAGGCTCACCAAGGGGAACATGTCCATGCTAAAGGCCGAAGTTCCGTTCTCTCGACTTCCAAAGACATTCCAGGATGCCGTTCAAGTTATCAGGACTCTTCGGATCAACTACATCTGGATCGACTCTTTGTGCATCATTCAGGACTCCGGCGAAGACTGGCAAAAGGAATCTCAGACAATGCTCGCGGTCTACAAGCATGCGCTATGCAATATTGCCGCGAGTGGCTCTAAGGATAGCTTTGGGGGGTTATTCAAGAACAGAAACCCTGAATCCCTAGGCTCAGACGTACTGGAGATTGACAACGGCGCTTTGAAGGGACGATATCGCCTTGTTGAACGGGGCTACTTCGCCCTCGAGGTCGATGGCTCACCGTTGAATCGGCGATGCTGGGTTACCCAGGAGCGTATGCTTTCGCCGCGCATTATCCACTTCGCATCCGAACAGGCCATATGGGACTGCCCTGAGCTCTCAGCGTGTGAGTCGTTACCGGACGGGACGAAAGCCTGGATGAGCCCTTCCGGCTCATCGTCAATGAAAATTGGTTGCAAACAGGGGTCGCCATTCCTTACACCCCCAAAGACAATTGATGCAGGTCTAGGTCAATGGGCGAGGATTGTCAACACTTATTCTGCCTGTGGCATCACCGAGCTTGGAGATAAGCACATAGCCATCTTTGGCGTTGCTGAGCACCTACGGAATGAGCTCAAAGTCGAGTATTGTGCTGGCCTTTGGCGATCCAAACTTGAAATTCAACTCGCGTGGTACGTCACACAGTTACCGACCAACAGAAGCCCTAGGAACGACCTCGCACCGTCGTGGTCCTGGACATCGGTCAACGGAGCAGTGGATCTTCAACAAGTCGACCTATATGAAGGATACGACATTACGCCTCTTGCTTTCATCACAGAGGTCAATCTTCGCCGAGAGGCCAAAAAGCCCCGCGGAGAGAAGATTGTTGGGTACTTACGCATGCGTTGCAGCCTGAATCCAGTTAAAGTGGAGGGGGATGCTCTGAGCTATCAACTACAAGGCAAAGGCATGGAGCATGCAAAGCGCGCATGGATCGATTCGCCAGAATCTATCGGCGCTGAAAGGCTTTACTTTGTGCCTCTTTTCGATGTTCAGACGCGCTTGTCGTTGGAGAACAAGTGGAATGTCGCATCGGAGATAAGAGGTATCATCATGCAAAGCGTTCAGGGCAAGCCGGAAACGTACACGAGATGTGGTCATGGATTCATCTCTGCTGAAGTGCGTGAGGATACTGGGACCTTTGATGAATCGTATGAATATGTCAAATCGCCGGCGGGGAAAGCTGATCTACCGTGCAAGGAGTATGATCCGGTTTCGGGTCATCTTATTACGTTGATCTAATTCGTGGCAAACACAAAGACATGTCAGTCAGTCATGAATGTCAAATCTTTGGACATGTGTGAGGCTTTGATAGAGGAGAGCCCTCGGGCAGAGATTTTGTTTCCAAGAGAAGGACAATGCTGTCGAAAGCGTACTTAGAATGAGTAAGACAGACAGGTGAGGTGTTAATATCAGCCTTGCTGTGAGGCCTTGACTGAACAGTCATAGGCTCTGAGTTCTGAACTTCTGATACTTAGAGAGAGATGGCACCTCCGCTGACTGGTCTTGTTAAGAGGTCATCGAGTTGTGATGAAGAGTAGATCGACTATCTCCATTTATTTAATGCTCTGTTCTAACTATGAAATCTTTGATCAATTTTCTTGCGTCAGCTTTTCGGCTTCAGTTTCTAAATTAGATCAAGTCTATTTCTGGTCCATATTCTCGTCCCGTACCTGGACGTTTCAACTGTTGCCTCCAGACGACGTGCTGTTCACGACTATCATCGCTGGCCTTCAACAACAGGGAACCAACTTTCAACCAAGATTCCTCCACCTCGACTGCTGAGATGGCTCCTGTGATTCTCTCCAACAAAACGTTATGTTTTAACATCTAATTCCCAGGAGCTCAAGTCTTTAGAGAAGAACGATCATCCGTATCAGCTTCGTCTGCATCATGGCCATTGGAATTACTACGTCGAGTTAAAGCCCATCGGCGTAGGTAGGCGACGGAAAATTAATTGATATGATTACTATCGGTATATTTTTTCACTACTTCGTCCAAAATCTTGTGGCAAATCTCCCGATGAATACTTTCTACCATCCGAGAAACAAACGGCATCATAAGTCTGTTAACCTGGATTGTCACATCGTCGTACAACTCCCAGTCCTCCCCCAGGGCAGGCTCTGTGCCGGGTGTAGTTCCAGAACTAGCGGGCGATGCTTCTGACGCAGGTGGTGAGTCCTGGCGTGGACGAACCCACCACTCGGCCCACACGATAACGCTTATTGTTGCGTAGGCACGGGATTGGATGCCATTCGGAGTACACTGAAAGACAATCGGCCATCTATTCTCTCTGGTTAAGCCCGGAACCAATGACGTGACCTCGCGGATCTCATAGCTACGTAGGGCGCGGTAGGGACGGTCAAAGAACGGGTCGCTGACGACACTGTTGATGTTGGTAGGTATCTGAGAGATGCCGGCGACTGACGGGTTGTGCCGCAAGGTTGGGGTGTAGGTTTGGATAAATTCAAGGACAAATTCAGGTGGCACGTTGCTTGGAATGGGGGTGGAGATGTTGAAGTGATGTAGCGACCGCATCGCCAGGCCTAGGTATGCTAACGTATGCGTATGACTAAGGTGTCACTACTTGTATTAATTAGCGACGACTTGTTTAAGACCATGGCTTTAAGACCATGGCTCCAAAGACAATTAGGAGAATTTGTAAGCCTTTGCATGAATATGGGCACCCACCTCGGTAGCGCAAGTCTAGAGTGTATGCGCGTTTTTCCCGCCTCGCCTTGCTGCACCGTCGGCCGACCCTGGGCGCAATGAATGGACACTGCCTGTAGAGCAGACACTGCCTGTAGAGCAAGATGAAGAGGCCTAGCGAAACGTGGTTAGCAGTGCTACTGCGCTGTCCCGAAAAGAAGCATCCATACCTGCAAGGGACGTCGAGTCAGTACTGTATATTCTCGCTCATAAGGCACGGAAGTGCAAGCGGCAGCGTAACTATGTCAAAGAAGGTTATTAATCTGTGGCTTGCTGAGGGCGGGGAACAAGGTCGCTTATGAATCGCGGAGCTACTTCTACAAAGGGCATAGTCTCCGCCACGCAGACATCTACAAGCATCTATTCTTCTATAGTACGCGAACAAGGACTGTCATAGTAAATAAAGCCAAAGACCAGACAACGCTCAAGCACCTAGGGAGAGGCGAGGCAGAGGCAGATGAGTCCCCTGGCTTGGGTGTCTCGTAAGTGGCCTGGAAGACAACATCGCCATTGTCTCTGCTTGTGATACGCGTGCTGTTTTCGCTCACTATCTCGCCTTCAAATGAAAGACTGGTAGATAGTCCCATCTCCCACTCTGCGCTGAGGACGACATTCTTTCCAAGATTAGCAAAGCAGGATCTTTCAAAAACATCGGATGAATCAGTCCTTTGTTCTCGACCAGGTCCGCAAACGGCTTTGCTCTGGCTCGCGTACCCCCTGGCAGTCTGAAGGGTATGGTTGAGGGCAAAGGTCATTGACTTGGCTCCGACCTTTTTCATTTGCGCTGTCGCACCTTTCGTGAGCCAAAGCGTTGGAGTGGTCACACTGGAGAAGTCGTTCCCCTTGGGAATGAGGCTGCGGGGTACGGTCAAGTCGGTCGAGTAGGTGGCCTGCTTATACGCGCAGGCGTTGCTGAGGGTGAAGTACTGGCTGTTGCTAACCGGCGACATGGGGTCCCGAGAGCTATACGTCGAGCGGGGGGGAAGGCGAATGTACTTGGCGTGGGCTGTGAAGCCATCGTCTTTCCAATCCGTAATGTTGGTCTCCTAATAGACGTTCGTAGCCTGATGCGCGTTGGTAGCATCGGAGTTTCGGTACAGTGCCTCCGAGCCTTAAAACGTGTAACCACCGCCGTATGAGGTGTTATAGAGAACAAAGTCACTCGATCTGATTTGAACCCATCGTTGATGGATATCGAGATATGGGCCACGCGACCCCTCGGTGTGGTCTGCTGGTTGAAATCCATAGAGGTTCCAGTGGAAAGGGTTCGTATCGGAGGCGTTGCCCCTGGGCGCTACCAAGAAGAGCGCAGGATAACTATAGGTCTTGGGAGAGTTGTCGTCATTGCCGCAGGCTTGAAGTCCCTTGTCATTTCATGCCGTGCTGTTTGTAACATGGTGCCGTATCGTCAGGGTTCCGTTGTAGTAGATGCCTGGCAGTCCGTAGAGCATCATGCGTTCCCACAGTTGTTTGATTACTGCAGTCTCCCAGTCCGTAGTAAAGTGGCAACCTTTCGAAAAGGCCGTTTAGCATCGAGCTTCTCTCTGGCGTCTGAGGAGTCTCGTCCGATCTGCCAGAGTTTGAATCATCGTCATCTCCGCCGCCGCCTCCTCCTCCTCCTCCTCGTCTGGCTGTTACCGGGCAGAGAAACTGGGAGAGAAGCAGAAACAAGACGGAAACCAGCAAGTTGCTACGCATTTCTGAGGGCACGGAGTGTCGATCTTGCATCCAAAAAACAACACAGACAGGGCGCGGCCAGGGCTTAATATGCACTTGTTGGCACTTAAACAATAATAATAAAGGCTCTACCAAGATGTGTCAATCCTTCAGCTTTGGACAGGGATCCAAATCCTGCCTTGAGTTTATTGGTTTAACCAAGTCGGCTTTTTCCCTAGTCGCCAAGAATTGATGCATTGTGGCGGTCTCAGCAATCGAGCTAGTTGCCCAGCTGAGAAACAAGTCCACTGTTGCTCGATAACGATTGTAAGGATGTCAGATTTGATTGCTTGCAGTGCGATCGAGAGTGATACTGCAGGTCTGTGAACCGCTGTCTAACGCTTTGAACTCCGACTTGCGGATTCGGTTTACAAGGGGAGAGATAGTATCAGCGTCACATCACAAGACTCCATAGGGACTTTGACCAGAGTCAAATTGAGCGACTTAGGATAGTATGCGTGTAGTGAATGCTCTGCAAAGCGGTGCTTAGCTGTGGTATAAGGGTTGCAATCGACACTGCATACTGCAAGGCTTGAAGAACGTAGTCATAGTTGATCATACATATCGCAAACAATTATGAAGATACCATATGTAGATCTGTCTTTTATAATCGGTCTACGGGCACCTATTTGATTAACTGTTACAGAATGACGCGGTGAGTTCCAACGTCCTGGCGACTCTTGCCGACGTCTTCAAGATGAGACTCGAGCTGCCAGTTCAGTTATTCGCCCGTCTGTTGGTCACAACAATACCTTCATCCAGGGTAGGCACCGATCCAGACGGTTCAGCTCAGAGCCTCCCCTGCTGCTCTAAATGCATGGCCAGCTGATTGGGATTTACTCAGGGTGTATCCCTTATCCCATATCCGACTCATGGCCCAGATTCCCAGGATCATCGTCCTTGTAGTAATTCTCGCTCTTGTAAATTCATTCACTCTCCAAATCACCATTGGCGTGGCAGCTATTAGCACCAGCATCGCGTGGCTCATTGTCATATTTCTTATCTCATTAACCCCTATCATAACGCCTTCCTGGATCTATATATCTACCGAATAAAAAGAACTATGCAAACCCTCTAGCTTGAAGTTGCGCCTGAAACAGACTGTTTGGCGCTACTTTCTTGCCTAACTGTATGAATGTCCCGTTTCCTTTTTGTCCCGCATCTCCCCTGCAGCCGACACACCAGTTGACCCCCAGAGGCGGAGATTCAAATGTACTCTGTCCATCGAGATTCCATCCCACGCCCCCATTCATAGACCATCCATGGCCAGAGCCCTTGGTACCTCGGTTTACAAAAAATACTGGCGCAGACGTCTCCTCTACCAGAAGCCCATATGACCATCTTTGATGCGGATAGATGGATTGTACCAACGACCGAGTCACATGGCGGAGGACGGCGTTGGGTCCTGGCGTCAGCGAGCCCGTCATAACAGCAAACGATTCGGCTGTCGCGAGCCCATACTGTCCACAGTCCTGTACAAGAACTTGTGAGCCTTGGATTAAGACGTCAGGAGGCAGCGCAACTCCGTCGGTATCTGCGTTTCGGTACATGGCTACTTGTTGCACCGTTATCCGAGCAGCGTAGCTTTGGATTTCGACAAATTGGTTGAAGCCAGTCAGTATCAGATTACGCGCCCAGCTGTCGACCGTCCAGGACCCGAAGCTGATGGCGGGGCCGTTGCAAGCTGACTTTCCAACCGCGCTTCCGGAGCATGTCGATGTGAGCTGGATAGAGAGCTCCTCGATGCCCATTTCTGAATTGAAGGGGGGAGGGTCATAAGCCACCAGCTCTGCCTTCATATATCTTGCGTCTAGACTGTCCGTTAAAGGAATACGCAGAGTGATTTCGCTGCCGTTGATGAACGAGATAGTGTTCGGTTGTCGTATAAATTTGCCAGCCTGCACGCACCAAAGTCAGCTCAGAACGGATGGTGACGAGTTGCGAAATACGTACTTCTAACCAAGTTTGAACGGCACCATCTCTAACCAAATCACTCATCCCGTTGTATCGGACCCAGTCGTCGGTAACGGCTCTCTGGACGAAAACTGATTGGCCGCGGGTGAAGCCATCTGGATCACTGACCGTCATCTTTGAGGTGCCGATTGGGACATATTGGCCGGTTATTTTAGCTGTCTTCAGCTCCCTCGTCGTATTTCCGCCGCCGCCTAATGTAATGAGGGGGGTATCTGGCTGCTTCGCCGAAATGAGATGTGTTTTCTTAGAGCCGGACCCTCGGAGCGTCACACCATTGGGGATCAGCAATCCAGGAGAGATTGTGAAGTTGCCCTTTCCCAGGGCAACCACGCCGCCCCCCGCAAGTGCAATTTGGTTGAGATTCCTTTGGATCCGTTTGGTCTGGTCACCGTTTCCGGGATAGAGCGTGACTATGGGTGTCGTCTTGATGTCTGGTAACGGCTGCTCCGAGGAGTGATAGCCGCTGAAGCTAAAATCGGGCAACTTATCTCCCCGCGGCGTACTAATCTTGGCCCACTCAAACGTGGCCTTGTGCGATCTGTGGCCCAACAGGAAGTACAAGAGGAGGACCATGACGAGAACGACAAGAAGAAGCAATGCAACAATCTTGGCGTAGAGAGCCTTGTGTCGAACTTTGTCACGAACCATAGGCGCGAATAAGTCAAATGGGGAAACAATGATCAAACGAAGAGAGAAAACAGGATAGGATGCAAAAACAAGATGAGGCCAAATCACAACCACAAAATCTAAGGGATTCAAGGACCTAAAGCAGAGCCCGGCACACAGCTGGTATTATTCAAGTATGGAAGCTGCACACTAATCTACTGGCCATGTGATAATAAAGGTTAAAGACATCGAGACCATGGGTTTCGGCGAACACTAAGTGCAGAAGAGGTCTGGGCTACAAATAGAGCTTTGGCTGGTTGCAGCCATTCGACACCATTGGCCCTTCGGAAGGACCGCAAACAGAATAGGGTTTGAACAGCAGTCGAAGAATTCAAGGGGCACCATGGCAGGGCCCAGCCCCGACTATCACATTTCTGGTACGCAGTACGTAGCGATGCCTCCGGAACTGGAAACCCTTAACGTTGAACGTTGACTTGACCCTGAATCCCCCGCATTAGCCAAGGAAGGGGAACCGGGTAGTCGGAGTTTTTGCGGTACAGTAGTGGCTTGTCACCAGTCGTTCCCGGGGAACATCTCAGCGTTTCACACGTGTCAACCATTCTACTCTAGAACAGTCTCAAGCCAAGTTGCTCGGCGGACTCGGTTCTCGAGTTCTACGTCAACTGCCGACTTACAGCCACACATTGATCCCATTGATCACTCTAAGACTTGCCTGGTCCCCGCATCATGGCCTGATTACACGGTCCAATCCCTGCAAGATTCATTAGCGTGTGCATAGGAATTGTGATGTGTACCAATTGTGCGCTGCAAAAGTCGACCAGGGAAACTGGAAATGCCTATCTCTGTAACGGAAACAAAGAGGGCCCCGAAAAAGGCGCAGCACAGGCCGAAGCTCTTCAGGATATTTCTTGCTAACTTGGGGAAAGGATAACCGAAAGATAAGAATGACAGGGTTTGTTCGGCGGCCGCCTTGCTGTCTGTGATATAAACGATGGTGGCTCTAAAGAAGGTAACAGACCGCGGGTGATATCTGCATAACTTGAACATTGAGTTTTTCAAGGACTGTACCTTAACGTAGGCGCCTTCTAGATCTACCACATCATACCTGTCAGCCTAACTCTTCGCCAACTTTGCGTCATTCCAACTCGGCTACATGCCCAGGATGCCGTTGCCAGCTGAGTCTAACCGAAGGGGCTAGGTCTTTGGCGCCTTCTAGGTCCCATACCATGATACCTTCCAGGCTAGCTGATCGCAGACTTTGCATTGTTGTAACGTTGCCAGATGCGCTGGGCGACATTGCCAGCGGAGCTTAACTGGAGGATCTAAGACCTTTGGCGCAACCAGAAACATTCCATACATGGCGGAAGAGGCCCTGGCATGTCGCGAGAGGATCCAATGACAAAACGACTAGTCGCGCCTTCATTCCCATCACGGCCACTCTGATTTCCCTGGCATACGTACTACATACCCACAAGAACTAGCATCGTGTCTGTGCGCGCACTGAGCCATGACTGAACTCGCTCTTTGATAGATCAAAACCGCATAGTCCATAATATTATAACAGTTAAACACGGCAGAGGCATCATGCTCAATGCCACCAAAGACAGTAGCCACTCCCAATTCAAGGTTTACGGTTGGATTAAAACGAATCAGTTAATCTGTGCCTCAGCATGCTGGTATAAATGTCCACGAGGAGTGAGCAGCCACTGTCCACGTGCACTGATGCACAGACAGGCTAATACTTTGGATACGCGCGCCATTAGGGACTAAGAGTTGATCGTCAACTTCAGATATGGTGATCGCATGTTATTCTAAGCCGACTTGTCTGCCTTTGTAACAATGTTGGCGATCTTGTAGAAGACAAAGACGATGATTGCCTGATTACTATGCCTGTGTAGTCTGTACAGTGTAAGAGTGCGTAATACCGTGTCCTTATATAAAGAAGCTATTCTTCGCTATGTTTGACATTGCGACTTTGTAGCAAGTATTATCTATGGGGCAATTTGTCTTTTGCTTGCCATCTGCAGAGGCCGTAGAGAGACAGATCCATAGTTGACTTGGCCCGGCATTTTTCTGGGAAGAGACATATATTTGTCGAGCTGCAGGAACTGTTGTGCCACTGTTCTCACCACCGCCTCGGAAGAGGTCGGAAAGACCCATGGTTACGGATCATATGGTGAACCTCAACCAACCGTGCAGATACCTCAAACCTGTTTCTCCTACCGATTTCTTGGATCCAACCACCGTGGAGAGATAGAAGCATACTTCAGGAGCTTAAGGGGGTATATTACTTTTACCTGCTCTTGGGTCTATTACTGCGAGGCAGCGCCCAGTCGAGTCAAGTTGTTCACCGCTGTCTAACTCCATAAGCATTATCCATACGTCTCAATATCGGGACGCGAATTCCTCCTGCTATTAGGCCTTTCGCGCTTCTACTTGTTCCCCGTTTTGTCCATGTTTTCCCTATTCTCAGTGTCTGTTGTCGCGCATAGGCGGGATTCTCCTCTCTCTGCTGCTGACAGATTTGCAGCGCCTTCATCTTGACCCCTCCCCTCAGCGGGAGCGGCGTCACCTGGTGCGGCGGCGGTCGATGCTGTCACTCCCGACATGCCCCAGGCTGTGAATGTTAGCGTTTTGGTCAGACAAGTTCTTCAGCTTACAGGCGACGTACCTTGGCTTCCTAGGTTTGTTGCGACCTTTGTGAATATGAGTATTGACATAACTGGGGAGATGAATTTGTTGATTAAAAATCCCAGGATAAGCTTGTGTCCTCGCTGCCTCAATTCTGCCTCGATGAGAATAGAGCAGAAGAACCAAAGGGTGGGGAGTTGACCGATTACGATCATAGGAATCAGCTGCAGGATACTCACGCCCCCCGTAAGCCCCCATATAAAGAGGGCTGTGTTGAGAACCCGGTAGTAGACCATGCTGAGTCGGACGACTTCGATGGTGGATGCAATGCGAGTGATGAGAAGCATCTTCTCTCCAGCCAGATAAAAATAGTTGTTGAAGTATGCGTTGGATCCCCACCGTCGACGCTGGCTCAGATAGTGTTGTATGGACTGAGGTGCCACTGTTTCGCTGACAGCGTCAGGGACGAAAAGTGTGCGGAGATATGTGCCCTGGGAGAGCATCGAGTAGGTGAGTCGTCTGTCAGTTCCCTAAATGTGACTTCTGTGTCAGCGCCGCTGGGATATTCTTGCTTGTGTGATGGTATCATCTCACCAGATATTGGACTTGATGCGAAAGAACCAGGTATTCCGTTACTGGTTCTGCGTATTTCCGTATTGCCCCGGCCATCTCTTCGCGGACGGCGATCATGGTAATACAGCCGGGGAGGCAGGTGACTTTACCAATAATCCCTTCAGCTCTTCTTCGAACGTACTGCCCAAAGGTGTACTGTGAATGTAAGTATCGTGCTTCGCGATTGGATCGAGACCACAAACCTGGAATTGTTGATACAAGTTCCAAAATGACCATTCATATCCGGGTTCAAGCTCGACAAGCACCAGGCCACAAGCTGCAATTGCGTTCTTGTCTCGGGCGAGGGCGTTGGCCAATTTCATCATTGCGCCCTTGTGAATAGTCGAGTCCGCATCGGTGCAGAACACCATGTCGAATCCCTTGAAGGGGACACCTTCTGTGAGGGGCGGAAGAACGTCTTGCCACATCTCCTCTCTAAGGAGCTTGGTGTAAAGGGGCGAGTTGTGGCGGGGGTGGTTGAAGAGGTCGTGACATAGTATGAGGGAATCTTTCTTGCCGCCGTTACTCAACTTCTCGATGACAATGACAGGCACATCTTCCATGAAGCCGGCAATAACGCGAAGAACACCCCTCTTCCACTTGAGGGAGACGTAAGGCCTTTCAAACTCGCGTATAACCTTCGTCATGTGTGATCGCACATCTCTCGGATTTCCGTCAAGAACTATCACCATGACTTGGCGATGGGGCTCAACGTCATTGTCTCGGAGAGAAAAGACTGTCTTGACAATCTGTTCTTCACTCTCAGAGTAGGCTGGGATAAGGGAGAGGATCCAGAGCTGGGGAACGGGAGGGGGAGGTCGGAACCGCTGGTAGATGGATCGGCAGGCCATGCCTATCGGGGATGCAAGAGCTGAAAGGAAGTCCTTGCTCTTGATGAACATGATGGCAAGCAAGTTGATCTTTGACTTCTTGCCGAAAAAGGCGAGGACTGTCATGACAATGTTCAAAACCACGATCCCTCCAAGGAACATCATGCGCTGGTGCCGTAGGTCCGCTTGCGTAAGAACCCGTGCTGGGTTGACTGGATCCTCTATTTCAGGATATTGACAGGTTTCAACGGTGTCTCCCCGTACAGGAGACGCTGGAACACTCTGTTCTTCCTCATGTCCCTCCAACACCAGGCAAACACCGCTATCTGTCTTCTGTAGGGCGCCCAATTCTTTGATATCGGCGTCGCTCTCATAATAGATGGACTTTACATCCGGGGACCTGGATCCCTTTTTCTCAAAGTCGAAATCGAAATCCGGCATGTTCTTGCCCGGGAGGGGCCATGGCTCGCCCAAATCATAGACTTGGGTCCTCTCAGATTGGATGGAAATTACCTTGTCTTCTCGAGAGTCATACTTTCTCTCCTTGTCAAATTGGAGATACGGCATGGCATTGCCAGGAAAAGGCCATGACTCATGCTGTTGAGAGTTATTGTTTTTGCCGATGTTGAACTCGATGTCCGTCAAGGTATTGCCTGGGAGGGGCCATGGCTCGTCATGTTGAGAGTCATCCCTGGTGTTCTTCTTGATGATATTCTTGGCGATCTCCTTGGTGACCTTCTGGGTGACCTCCTTGGTAACTTCCTGGGTGACCTCTTTCGAGACCTCCTTGAGGATTTCTTTGAGGATCTCCTTGGTAATCTCCTTGGTGATCTCCTTGATGAGATCCCTGGTGATATCCTTGGTCTCTGTCATGGGGTGCTCGAGCTCGGAAGGACCAGTGACTAGGGCAGCCATGTTAGCGGCATAGAGGATGAATACAGAAGTGAAAAGAGTGTTAGCGGCATAGAGAAAGGGCAGAGACGTGAATAGAGTGGCAGCGGCGTCCTGTCACATAATGAGGCTCTGGCAGAAACCTCAGTGGCAAGGCATGTATCTTGGAAAAGGCAAGTCTAGACGCCATGTCAGGTATTGGCTGTCACGCTATCGTTCAACTACGGGTGCATTACCCATGAATGGATGCTATGTTACATCACCAGTCCTCGCCAAGTCTCTGCCGCGCATTGTGCCTGTCGATCAGTCACAACACGTGGAAACTGTCCCAGCAAGCTGGTTGGGGCATGGCCTACGGCGGTGGCGTGGGTTGTGATTTGAGGCGCAAGGAATTCAGCACATTCCATACCCGTCAGAGTGGTAAAGAGTATAGTGTCGGCACAACATCCACCACAATTCATTAGGATAATGTAAACTGAGCTATTAACTAACCGGTCGTCACAACCGAGCAAAACTCTAAGTTAGCCTATCCCCTGGCCAGGCCCCTGAGTCGCTCTTCGCTGGGGTATGGCAAGGGAGCTACATGCGCAAGCACGCTTTAGTTCTCATTGAACATTTGTTTTAAGTAAAGACCATGTTACCATATTAAAAGCGATATACAATATGATGAGGGCGATAATGGAGAAGACTTGAGTGAATTTGGAGTGCTGAGTCCAAGATATGAGCTATAGTCGTGGTGCTAGGTCCAGACCCGGGCCTTCAAATAGACTCTGCCGGCGCCAAGGTTAAGGGTCCTCCCTTTGTCGGAACTTACCGATAGAATCTGAGCCCTGCCAAGGCCAATCGGAGATGCAAGTTTTGTTCTAGCTTCCTTTTTGGAATTAATTGAGCTTTAACTTTATACAGAGTGGTCCTGGACTTATCCAGAGGCATAACGATTTCTCGGGCCCTTCACGCGCAACAATGTACCCACTGATTAGCATCACCCACGATAACTCAGTTTCCGGCCTTGGAGGAGTCTCGAGCTCTGCCCTCATTCTCGGGCCAAGTACGAAGCATTCTTTCTGTCATGTCAAAGACGATCCTACGATGAGCAAAATGACGATAACGGCTATATAAGATGGGCTCTACGGCCTCACTGTAGACCACACTCCAGACAGCACAATCAACTCATCCTACCTCCTTCAACAGTCAGAAACAGCCAAACATCAGTCACCATGCCTTCTCACCTTCTCAAGTTCACCAACACCCTCCGAGCCTCATTGCCTGACATGATGACCAAGTCGGACGCCTCGGCCCTCTCAAAGCACACTATCGCCGAGCCTACCGTCACCATTATAGATGAGCCCGACGTCACCACTGTAACTGAGCCTACTGTCACCATTGTAGGCGAGACTACCGTCACCATGGTAGGCGAGCCGATCGTCACCATTGCAGCCAAGCCTCTCGTTGCCGTGATCGGGTGCGGCTTTGTCGGCACGGGTCTGGTCGACTCCTTCTCGGCCAGCTATGACGTGCTGGGATTCGACATCAACGAGAAACACATCGAGAACGTTCGCCGCCAGTTTGCCGCCAAGCCAAACGTGTCTTTTACCACTTGCCGCGCCGATCTTCGCGAAGCAACTCACTTCTTGATATCGGTGCCCACGCTCCTCCGCTCTGACAAGTCTATCGACTTATCTTACCTCAAGAGCGCGCTGCACACGGTCCAGACATGGGCACGACCTGGTTCGACTGTCGTCATCGAGAGCTCTGTCGCCGTAGGCCTTACACGAGAGCTGCTCGGGCCCATTGCCCGCTCCGGCGGTCTCTTTGCTGGAATGTCTCCCGAGGTACGCATGCCCCTAACTGCCTTTTCTCATCTAGACGTTTACTAACGGTAGAGCAGCGTATCGATCCTGGTCGTACCGATCCACCCATGCACACAATCCCCAAGGTGGTCTCTGGGCTGGATGACGTGATTCCAGGCTCGCTCGACGCCGTCGTGCGCCTGTATAGTCGCATCTTCGACACCGTCGTGCCCGTGTCAAAGCCCGAGGTCGCCGAGATGACCAAGCTCTTCGAGAACTGCCAGCGAATGATGTGCATCGCATACGCCAATGAGATGTCCGATGCCTGTGGCGAGCTTGGAATCAACCCTTTCGAGGTTTGCAAGGCCGCTGCAACCAAGCCCTTTGGCTATATGCCATACAACCCAAGCCTGGGCGTTGGTGGCCACTGCATCCCTGTCAACCCCTATTATCTGCTGTCCAACAGCAACTTCCCTTTGCTGGAAGCCTGCGCCGAAAAGATGAACAAGAGGCCAGCTAAGATTGCCGTCGATATTCTCGAGAGCCTGTGCGAGAAGGGCGGCCGCCGAGACTCGGCTGTGGCCTTCGACAAGCGGGTGCTCGTCGTTGGTGTTGGCTTCAAGGCCGGACAGAGCCATCTGGTCAACTCGCCAGGACTACAGCTCGCGAACGAGCTCAGCAAATTCAACGAAGTCGAAGTCATGTTTGCTGACTCGCTTGTCAGCCAGGAGGCTGTGCCGAATATTGCACGGCTCGCTGACGAAGACTGGACCAAGGAGGAATTAGAGTCTTTCGATCTAATTGTTGTCTCTTTCAAACAAGTTGGTATGGACTTTGACGTTCTCGACGAACTGGAAGGCGATGTTATGGTTAAAACCTGGTACGAGTGAGATCGGCAGGATTGACACTTGTTTATTTGTTTTAGCTTGCTCTGTTTTAGCTGAGGTTGTGAATCTCTAATTCTATTCAAAAACATCCCTCGTGCAATCTTGGTGCCCTCGTGGTTTTCCTTCTTTCTTTTCTTTCTCTCCTCTTTTTTCCGACGTAAACATATCAGAGACCTTACTGGCAAAATGTGACCGTTAACAGCCCAACATTTCTCTGTTGACAAGATGCATTGAAGAAGGTACTTGAACATACACGAGCAGATTTCAAATCAACTAACAGCTATATATCCCAACATCCTGCATGAGACTGACGCAGAGTCTGGCATACAATGCCTGATTCACCTTCTAACCGCGAAGACAGGTCTGATCTCGAACCTTTGCTTGTGGTTTCCAGTAAGCATTTTACCTAGTCCTTGCTTGTCCGCCTGAATTAGGCGGTACAGATCTTCATCACAGATATAATCGCCATCGCCCAAGTCAAAGTCGCCACGGTCAGGATTCCAGACAACGGCCCTTTCTTCTGTGCTCTGAACCTCCCACTCCCCCTCGAGCTGTGGCTGCGCTCCGACGACAACAAACAGTTCTCTAAAACCGACAAACCACTCAAATATTTCGGGCAGAACCGGCTCACAATAATATGCCGCTCCAGGTACCGCAAAGCGAGTGAGGGCTGCACGTATGTCGACCGTCCTGTCAAAGAGATCTGGTTCACGTAGCCGATCGTACGGATCACAGTCGAAAGCCGCCATGTTGTCAAGAGAAATGTACATGGCGTCATATTCTGGGTCGAATCGGCGTAAAAAGAGAAACCTATTCTCTTGGAAGCGTATCTCGATAGCCTGCTCATGGGCCCAGGCTAGGGCAATACCGCGGGCCTCGCGGTTGACGAAGAACAAAGGTATCTCGATTGTAACAGACAACAGATCGTGGCGGAACACAAATTCTATGTTATCAGGATGGTTCGGGAGATAGCTCTCGTCGGATGGTGTCAGGTACCGGGGGTGCCAGGACCCCTTTTTATAGGGGCATAAGGCTGGCCCACCTATAGACGGTAAAGCTTCGCGCCATATCTCACTGCGTAGTTCTGGAGGTAGGCTGGAGAAGAGGGGAAATGCGGGAGAGTTTGATGTCATAGTTGAGGAACATGAAACGAGTCTTTGTGATGCAAGAGAGGTTATTAGCAAGACACTTTGCGTCCGAGTCATGGCTGTGATTAAAAAGGCCTGTCAGTGGGCTGTGCAGCTCAGCCTCAAAGTCCTTCTGCCGTGATAGGACTCCAGGACTGCAAATACCGCCATATTCGCCTCGGGGGTTCACTTACGGCGCTTTTCCAGGCTTTGTAATCCCCGACTCAACTTTGGGTCAGCGATTCCCTCTACCCGCATCATCCTTGAGCTTCCCCCTTTTATTGACCAAGGTCGCAACATTTGCATTCCAACTCTGAGGATATCTTCAACCATCTGACCACTCGCTATGGACTTTCCGCAAACGCTAGGTTCCTACCCAACTTTGTCTTTCACATCTCTTAATGATGAGAAGCCATCGACCATTATCCTCCTTCACGGGGGCTTATCATGCCGCCTCGCATGGGCAGAGGTGGTACCCTTGCTCTCGGTCTACCACATGCTCTTCCCCGACCTGCCTTCGCATTCAGCCTCCCGGCATATCAAACTAATCTCGATTGAACATGTAGCTGAGCATATCGCACTGCTCCTACGCACGTATGCTCATGACTCCCGTGCCCACGTCGTTGGCCTCTCCATGGGAGTGCTTGTCGCCCAGCGCTTGGCCATAGAATATCCCTCCCTTGTATCTTCTCTGTTTGTCTCGGTAGCAGAGCCCTATAGAGAGGGCTGAGGCTCTTTATCGCTCGTCAGTGTCTTCTTCTGTATTGGGCGGTGTGGCTTATCCTCTTCCTTCCAGACTGGCTGTATTGGTACTACGCCTCCTGGGTTGGATTCCGACGTCACGAGGCGTTGCTGGTTAAAATGCGCAAGAACTGTAGCCAAGTCATGCTTCTTAATGAGTTTGCGTCAATCGTACGGTATACGCTAGATGATGTGAGGAGGATCAAGGGCAAGATGTTGGTCGTTGCAGGCGGAAAGCAGGACGATGTGCGGGCCACTGCGATGGTAGTCGAGGTGCTGAGGAGCAGGGCGATTCGGAGCTGCCAATCAAAGGACTATTCAAGAGCTGCCGTTGTCAGGCAAGCCTTGCATGCGTGGGATCTTCAACACCCGGACCTCTTTGCAGCGGGGATCAGAGCTTGGATAGAGGGCCGAGATTTGCCCAGAGAGTTCGAGGACCTTTGAACTATGACTGGGGCGAGTAAATGCGAGAAAAGGGCAGATAATGAACCAGGCATAGTATGTATCCCTTTACCGGACCTACGAGCAGGAGATGCGTCAACCAAATAGACCGCTGATCTCATCAGTCCTTCATTCTTCTGGATAGGACAAGTATACATGTTGCGAATCACACTCTACCATGATGTTGAGAAGCAAACAACTGATGTAAGGCACTATTTATCCCATGTAACTTGCACCTCTGCGCAAGACTTGCCCAAAACCGCCCACTCCAAAGCGCTCCACATCTCCGGGTTCTCCGAAGCCTCAACAAAATGCTTCATGGCCAACGCAGCCTGAAAAGCCCATTTCTCGGCGCTCACACGGCCTACACCCGTAGCGAGTGGTGTCATTAGTACGCTGCGAATCTCCTCCTCGCCCTCTGCAGCCTTGCCCGCCCGCACGTCGCGGTTGTGGTTGTCAATAGCACATAGCAGACTCCAGATGCACTCATACACAACCTCGCGATCCCAGCGGACATCGGCGGGCATACGCATGGTCGGGCAAAGAGCGACACGCTGGGTGCCCCAGACATTGCGAGACTGGGCCTGGAACTCGTCCGGGACGCGGACAAGGGTGCATGTGCCCGGGGGTGCGAAGCCTCGCCATTGCTTGTAGAGCCGGGCTTGAGCCACGCGGGTCAGGGCGAGATAGTCATGGCGAGGGGACAGGGCGCGAGAGATGGCGTCGTCAAATGCGCCATCGAGGCGACCGTACGAGTTAGCAGGGGACACGATTGTGTCGAACTGGACAGACGATTCAAGCTGGGAGAGGGCGCAGTTATGGATCTGAATGGAGACGGATGGAGGGAGTTGTCGAGATGTGCGGGCAACTTCAAATGCATCGCTGAAGTGCTTCTCCATGCAGAGGAGATGGATCTGTGGAATAGGGGAGGTGTTGGTTGCCGCCATGACGGTAGTGGATGATTCTTGAATAAAGATGTAGTGGACTCGCTCGTTCTTTGTCTTTATTACATGCTTCGCAACGTGGCTGCCTGGCGCCATCGTTGACGTGTCATCAACTCACTCTTGCATGTGTCTGAGAGTGGGGTTCACCAATAACAACGGCTGTAGAACAAGCAACGCCCTATTGAGTGAAAGCAGCTCCGTCTCTGCTCAATGCCCAGTCTGCAAGAGCCTCGGGCTTCTCTTCAATCTCCTTCTTACACTCCATCATCCATATCCAATGAGCCTCACACTCGGCGAAGCTGCGCGCCCACTCTTCGTTGAACTCATCCGTAGTACTCATCCAGGCTTGAACGCCATCAGTTTGCTTAAGCCGCTCCCAAGTATCCATCCAGCTCGCGAACTGAAGCTTGAGCATCGCAACATCATCATAACTAACAACATAGCTGTGACTCTTCTTGAGACAAGGAATGTTGCTTTTAATTTGTTTCACCATTACTCTGAGCCTCTTGGGCAAGCTGTTGGAGAGGCTGCTCCAGCCTGTCATGAGTTGACTGGAAAGTACGACAAGCTGGTGATCAAAGAGGCACTTGAGCCAGCTGCAGAGTACCTGGCCCAACTCGTGTCGGCCCCGGGACTTCGCAAAGCAAGCATTGCAGCGCGACTCGCTCACAAGCGACGTGGTAATCTCTTTCTGGTCCCAGGTCATGCTTGGCTCACGTTCACCTTCCCTCCTCACGGGTTTCCAGTGCTGATATACCCCGCCGAAGCGAAACTCTCGCAGCTCTTGCCAGCGAGCGCATCCAGCGCAGCGTACCATCCACATTGTCCAGAGCTGATCGCGGGCATTCTCTCTATAGATGCGGAACATTGGCGCGTCGAATGGCGGCTTCTTGTGATCCAGATACTCGGAGAACGCTGGAAAATATCGATCCACGTGAGTACCAAACACAACTTGGCGACTAGGTAGTATTGGAACTTGCGCGGTGCCTCCGTGTGCATTGAGCTGCGACTTCAGCTCGCCCCGTAGATATCGGCACTCGTTGCACTTTCGAAGCCGTCGTTTGTTCCCGGAACGCTCGAGCTCGATGGAAAGGGCATTTTCGTCAAGCATGCCAATTTTTGCCCAAAATCTGATCTTGTCGAACTGGCTTAGGCTAAGGCCCTGGAATCCCACCATCTCACACGCCTGGAGCATGTCGAGCCTAGCCAGTGGATGTTCATAGTCTTGCCACCGCCTGTTTAAGTGCCAATCCGGTGTCACGGACACATTGTAGCGTTTTCGCAGCTTCTTCTCTTCGAGAAAGGCATCAAAGGCCTCCCGCCTACGCCGTGGGTCCTTTGAGTTGTTGCATGGCGCGTATCTAGTAGGCTCCCATGTGGTGAGCACGCGAGCGGCAGGAGAATCAGGAATAGGCTTTCGATAATTTAGCCTCAGGATTGAGTGATTGTCAAAGTATTTGTGAGGGAGGAGACGGAGACAGTCGATGCAGGCCCATCGTATTTCACTCCATCGTTCATCGGTCGAGTCCGGGTTCAAGTGGTTGTCCCGGGACCGGAAGATGGGAGTAGGTCCCCCATATTCCTCCAACAACTCGAGGGCCAGGAGACGTTCGGCGAAGTGTTTCTTCTGCGGGCTGACCAGACTGCGGAAGTGGGTGTTGGTCTGGCTGATCGATATGAGGCTGATGGGTTCGAGGAGACGGACAATGGACCACTGAAGTTCGGTTGGTAGTAGCTCTAAAGACATGTTGTCTGCGCTATTGCAAGACATGTCAAGGCCTGGAACAAAATAAATATAGTCCACATGCCGTTATATATCGCTTCAACTGTCCGAAGAGGCTGTGCAAGGTGGCGCAGTTCAATCATCGCCGCGTGAGTCAACGGTAAGATGAGGCTTCGCCTACGGATCGGATGTTTCGCATCGCTGCATGATCGGCGAATTCCATTTATAGCTCAAGGAATGTCGCCTATTCTCAGTTTAAAACATGCTGCCCATGTACATCAGGGCGTTGAAGCGTTCAATCAGTTGATATGCACCCATGTCGCCCTGATAAGATTTTCTGCCCTGAAAGCAATAGGACGTAATACGACGTATATAGGCGTCATAGTCGGCTCTGACGTCAGTACTCCCGCCCTCGCCCCGTGAAAGCAAAACGGCCGACTACCTATCATTCAAATCCTACCATAGAGTCTCAACACCTTGATGGTTCCGTGTATCTGATTCAAGTTCAGCCTTTGCTTCTGCTCCTCTTATTTGTTACTTCTCAACGTTCAATCTCCACCATGCCGAATTACAAGGGGAAATGTGTCTGCGGTAACCTGCAGTATAGCGTGTCAGTGGGCTCGCCCGATGATGCCCGGACTTCTCTCTGTCATTGTTCAAGCTGCCGTAGGGCATTTGGCACCAATTTCGGTCTCACTACCAAGGCAAGCGAGGATCGGCACCAACGACTGCGGAACCAAGTTGACATGTCGTTCAGGTTGCTGTCGATGGGTTTAGTTACCATCAGGGAAAGGCAAAGGTCTTCAAGCAGGATAACGGAGTGACCCGAGAGTTTTGTGAAAACTGCGGTGCATTCATCTGCGAGTACGGTGTAAGTATCAATAGCCCTGGCATATCCTGGACACTACCATAGGCTGACCTAGACAATAGGAACAAGCAGCGGATAAGTTCCGATACATCATGTGGGGGACTTTTGATGAGCCAGACGCGTTTCCTCCGAAGGGCGAATTCTTCTGCAAATATCGAACTCAATGGATGCCGGAGATCCCAGGTCAGTGGCTTGAGCTCTCCTCTTGAAGCCTTGGACACGTGCAGAGCTAACATTCGTGGAGACCTGTTCCACAAAGCCGAGATCAAGGAATGATTGGATTTTCCGCGAACGTGTAGAGTAACGACTTAAGTTCGATTTGATATCGGGCGCGGGAACAGGCGCCGTGAAGGCACGGTTGTTAGAGACTGCTTCCACCTACTTATCCCCGATTTCAGCACAAACTCAATCTGATCAACAGACATTATTCTAGAAAGCCTTCCACTCTTCTTAAGCATACGGTAACTGCACCAGTTAGGGCAGTCAGGGGTCGGTCCGCTCGAAATGATCTAGGACTCGCCGAGTAAATATCTCTGAAGGGCAGTAAGCCGATGATAGTATTGGATTTTGTTATGCTTGCTGGTTCTTTCTACTGTCAGGCCCCAATACCGGTCCTTGACCTATTTGGCGCGCCTCGCAAAGCACACAACTCCGGCTTGTTATATAGCATATGAAGATGGCGAACGGAAGAGTGGTAGATACGGCTCGATAGGAACTTCTGATAACTGCAAGAGCTTGTCATGAAAGCGATAATCCCCGATTTTGTGGAGATTCATCTGCACTACCCATCTTTCCCACAATTGGTCAATTGGCGGTTAAATGCAATCATCTTACTTCAATTGCTGGTACGCAATAACTAACTCAAGGGATCTTTGTCCTGATTCTACATCATCCTTTGCGACGATCTGTCTTGGCAGCGGTTTGTGACTTTGAATGCCTCTATGGGAAATGATGAGACGGTGATCAATCATTGCAAAGAATACAGCATCCCACTACTGTTGCGTACAATCTGGTGAAAGTGAAGACCGATCACGCTTGCATCATAGAGCATTGGCCCACTCGCGAAGTACCGCTCGAAGAGAAACGGCCTGCCCAGGTACTTACTACCCAATCATCGCTTGCGCATCGAGCTCCCATCGGGGATTGTCGCTCCTAAGTTTGACGCGGTCCACTTTACAGCTGCCAGTCAACGTGGTTCGTGGTGACTGGGCGAGGTGCCAATTACGAGTGTATAAAGATATGCCTTCACGTTGATTACGATGAGGATCGCCAACAGGCACTTAAGGTGCCATCTTGTTTCATCCACTGAGCCCATCTCATATACGTCCCAGCAGGGCAAAACATACAATGCCACCTGTCCGCAACCCCATCCTCCCTGGGTTCAACCCAGATCCCTCAATCGTCAGGGTTGGCGACGACTATTACATCGCCACGTCGACATTTGAATGGTTTCCCGGCGTGCAAATCCATCATTCCCGCGATCTTGCCAACTGGGAACTTCTCACACGTCCACTGAACCGCAAAAGCCAATTAGATATGCGAGGGGATCCAGATAGTGGTGGCATTTGGGCGCCCTGTCTCTCACACGATGGCGACAAGTACTGGCTTGTGTATACTGACATGAAGAGAAAGGAAGGGTCGTTCTGGGACTTGCACAACTACATTATAAGCGCCCCTACTGTCCTCGGCCCTTGGTCCGACCCAATCCATGCAAATTCCTCCGGCATCGATCCATCGCTGTTCCACGACGAGGATGGCCGGAAATGGTTCGTGAACCAGCTAAGGGACCACCGTTACCCTCCTCATTTCTGCGGCATCGTGTTACAAGAGTTCGATCCCGCAGCTGGCAAGCTTGTCGGTCCACAACGAAAGATATTTGATGGCACAGAGATCGGCATCACAGAAGGACCTCACATCTTCAAACGCAACGGCTGGTACTACTTGTTGACCGCTGAAGGTGGAACCTCATACGACCACTCCTGCACCCTTGCACGGTCCCGCGATATCTGGGGGACATACGAGCTACACCCTGACAAGTACATCCTCAGTGCCAGAGGGGCACCTTCGTCCGAACTCCAACGCGCTGGTCATGGTGATCTCGTTGAAACACCCGACGGAAGAACTTATCTAGTTCATTTGACCAGCCGACCTATAACAGACAAACGTCGCAGCGTTCTTGGGCGCGAGACAGCCATTCAAGAGGCATTCTGGAAAGATGACGATTGGCTATACGTCAAGAACGGACCACTTCCGTCCCTCTTTATCGACGTACCTGGGACACCAGATGATAGCAAGCATTGGAAGGAAATCCGCTACACGTTTCAGGATGGATTGCCGATGGATTTCCAGTGGCTACGCACACCAGAGCCAGACCGTATCTTTTCCGCAAAAGATACCCTCACCTTGTATGGCCGTGAAGCGATAGGTTCTTGGTTTGAGCAAGCTCTGGTAGCTCGTCGACAGCAGCACTTCTCCTATGATGCCGAGACTACCATTGACTATGAGCCCAGGAACCCACGGCAGTTTTCAGGTCTTACTGCCTACTACAACCGCTACAACTTCTTCTACTTGACTGTCACTGCAGAGGAGGAAGGTCAGAGGTATCTCTCTATCATGAGCTCTGAAGTTTCCTGGCCGCAGGGTGCCCTCAAGACTCCCTTTCATCCGCCTATGCCACTTCCGAGTACAGGCAAAGTGAAGTTGGCGCTCAGTATTCGAGAAGCAGAGCTTCAGTTCTTTTACGCAACCGACGAGGAGCCCCTGACCAAATTCGGGCCAATATTCGACGCCTCTCAACTTTCAGATGAATGTGGGCCTCGAGGTGCAAATGGCAGCTTTACTGGGGCGTTCGTCGGCCTGGCTTGTTCAGATCTAAACGGAGGTGGGAAGACTGCGCAGTTTGACTACTTTGTGTATCGTCCAGTTAAGACATCTACATAGATGGGTAGTAATACGGGCTAGGGTTAAACTAGCAAAATGAAAACGATCATTTCTGAACTACAACATAGAATTAACCAGAGCTCTGGACATGTCGGCGAAGCTGGAGTCGGAACAATCAGGTCCGCAACGCCATGACCGGACCCTCTTCCACGGCCACTGAGGCTTCCAGGGTGCCAACGTGAGCTACGTAATAAGGGTTGTCAAAAGCCTGACTTGTCGACATAACTTTGATCCATGGTATGATCTCACAAGCCGTCAGTGTCGTCAAGTCCAACGTTCAAGTGGAATAAGCTCTATTAGCGTTAGTGTTTCAACGTCGGTCGAAAGTCTGAGTCATGCTGGATCTTGAAGTCGTAGTTAAAGCAACATTTTCACTATGAGTAACCATATATCAGTTCTGACTGTTATGTGACTAAACCACCCTCGGTCTGTATTGTAGAATGGTATTTATGGCAGAAGCGAGAATCCAGCTGCTGACTGGCTCGGCAGTTCAACATTATGGTATTCTTTAACCATCCAATAATGGAGAATCCAGTCGTTTGCACGTCATCGGATATCTCCTGCGCTTTAAAAGGTCGCCACACCACTTTTGGGGCCGGGGTAGACACCGAGTTGGTATGCTCAACAATAAGCCATTCAGTACTCAAACATATATGGAGATCTGCTTCATGTATATCATCGATACTAACTGGCTGTTGAAATTAAGGTTCTAGCACTGAGCAGATAGAACAGAGAGAAGGAATAATAGAAGGAAGTGACTCCAAAGAAACGTGACCTCTTGACTTCTAGAGTATTCCGTCATAGTCACCCCATCTCCTGTTACCTGTTGGGATCTAGCGTTTAACATTAGGTTACCCCCCTTATTGTTTAATCAAGCACTTCTTCCATCGGGAACCGTTGCCATTCCTTTGGAATAGAGATACATAGTTGCGGAAGGACCAAATATTAGAACACTTGACGGAAGGTATTGTACGAGAATCGGGTATTTGAAGTAAAATAGAAAGTGTATCTCAAGCAACAGCAGGTTTAAGACGAGGATGCTTTGGCGGCTTTGATGATAACATCGCTGGCCTTCTCTGCGACGACATACAGAGGCAGAGCAATGTAGAAACCGGGAATTTTGGGGAACACGCTTGCATCAACGACTCGCAAACCCTCAGTGCCGCGAACTCTGAAGTTGGAGTCGAGGACAGCCATAAGGTCATCATCAGGGCCAATAGCACAGGTGCATGAGGCATGGTGGCCCCAAGCCTCGTCTTTGATGAACTGCTTGGCATCCGCTTTGCTCGTGACGTTTTCACCGGGCCAAACCTCGGGAAATTCTCCATCAAGAGGGATAAGGCTCTCAAAAGCTCTTCGGGAGAACTCGAAGCCTTCGTATGTCGCCTGGAGATCCTTGTCGCCTTCTCCGTTATCGTTCACACCCGTGTCGTAGTAGTTGAAGTTGATGAGGGGCATCTCCCTGGGATCGGTCGACTTCAAGGTGACCGTGCCGGCGTTGTTCCGGCTGTGAGCTTTCAAGATGATCCAAGCCCAGTGCTGGGCGTCTGCGAGCGAGTCGGATGCATAGCCAGGGAAGTATCCCTTGAACTTGGCTGGGGCACCGGATATGAGCAGGTCTGGTTCGTCCTCGGCAACTGAGGACTTGAGCACGATAGCAATGGCGATACCGTTCGTGGCGTAGACACCCTTCGTGATGGGTCCGAGGCCTTTCTTGTATTGGTCCAAACAAGGGTCAGGCAGCGTCTCCAAGAAGGTGCACTTGGAGGTAATGACAAAGTCACTATCAGTCTTGCCAATAACGGTGGCCTCGTAGCGGTCCTGCATGTTGGTTCCGACGCCGGGAAGGTCGACCAGAACAGGGATGTCGAAGGAGTCGAGTTCTTTCTTGGGTCCGATACCACTGAGCTTAAGGAGCTGGGGTGTATTGAAAGCACCAGCAGAGATGATAACTTCACGCTTAGCCTTCACGCTGCTGGATCGGCCAGCTTTGGCTGCCCCAGAGCGAGGGTCAGCACGGTAAAGGCTTGAGCCTTCTAAGAAATCAACACCGGTAGCACGAGGCTTGGTGCCCTTGTCGTCGAAGCGGATTTTGGTCACCTGTCTTGTTGTGAGTACTTGGGGAAATTAGTCAGATCTAACGCTAGAATCTTACCAGAGTATTGAGCTTGATGTCAAGGTGGTACTTGCGTGAGCCGTCCTTGTTGACGGCGTTGGCTGTAGCCAAGATGAGATCTCTGGGACCACCTCGGACAGAGTCGGTCATCGACAGCGGAACCTGATACAGCCCGGTCTTGCTAGCCTGACCAGGGGCGTTGATATCGCGAAGCAAAACCTGGCCAAGGCCGACAACGGTGTTCAGCAAAAAGCCGACGAGGCTCTTGCCCATGGCCGAACCGGCAGAAATGATCATCGAGAGGAGCTTCTGGTCTTCGATGACGAGCGATAGGGATGTAAGCGACAAACCCAACCAGCCCTTGTAGCCATGACCGATAATGCTGCTGGGCAGATACATGTTCTTCTCCAGCTTCTTGAAGTAGGAGCGCATGTTGTTCGGGTTCCAGGAGTTGTCGCCAGTAAGGCTGGCAATGTTGCTCCAGTCGCTGTCGTGGGCGTAGATGGAGATGAGTGCATTGTGGCGCGAGCAACCGCCGAGTGTACCAGTGCGAGGGTACCAAACACCAAGAGGCTTTGCATCCTTTGGAGGGTCGAGGCCAACATAGAAGCTACCGTCAGGATTCTCGTAGGTCATCTTGGAATCTCTCTTCTGTTGCTTGAGATCCGAGTAGTGGTTGACGAAGTAGTTCCATCGCGTGTCCTCGAACTCGGTCGACATGAGATGCAGAGCCGGGACCTTTTCCGTCCAGCTTTCGCCAGAATCACCGCCGGCATCGATCAGAAGAACCTTGTAGCCAGCGATGGCGAGGTTCGCGGCGACGGGACCGCCTCCTGCGCCAGAGCCAACGACGACATAGTCGTAGTCCGTAGACTTTCCATCCCGCTTGCCAATGAACGGATTATGGCGAGGTTGCTCTCCCGTTGACTTCCAAGGGACGGCACTTTAAGCCAGTCAGTTTCATATTTGTGTCAGAACATCAGGTATACTTACAATGATGAGGCCGAGTCGGCTAATAATGAAACGAACGTGAAAACGAGCGAGGCACGCATATTGAATGCGAAAAGTCTAAGTCATGTACAGAGAAAGGAGCGACAACGGGTCAGATTGAATTAAGGGAGTCTCAAAACATGAGCTGAGCTTGTAGACGAACTGGCCCAAGGCTTCAACACCAAAAGCTGCCAAGACGATGAAGGGAGGAAATAAAGCAAGAAGCTTGCTGCAGGCCAGAAGGTGTTAGCTCTGCGGTCCGGATACGCGGTAGTCCAGCACTTAAGACGCTCAAATGCCGACTTGTAGGGGGTGGTTGGTAAACAATAGTCTTCCCGGGTGCGGAGAACTGGTGTCGATCGTCCTCAGTCGTCGACTTAACGCAAGCTTAGTTCTCCACCACCTTGCAATGACAGCACGCAATGACAGCCGGGTGCTACCGCGCCCGGCTGGGGGCCGGAACTGGCTGTACTCCGTAGACGGACGACTTATTGCAAGGAGTACTGCGTTGCACTCGGAGTGGCTATTACAGTATGCGCTGGCAGGTCCCCATGCAGGTCCCAAGGCCGTGCAGTTGGAGACGGTTACGGCATAGTGCGGGTTGCATTCAGCCATTTGGTCTTGGTCCGTCCGGATCCATCTTCTAATCAAAGCAGACGTTACTCGGTCCGCTATTAAAATCATCTCTTTGCGGGCTCCCTTCTCAGCCAGGCGATCGCAACGCCAACAAAAGCAATCACGGGGCCCTAACATGCCATGCCGTTGATGGATATCGTGTTGGCCCTACTGCAGGATTTTGCAATTGAGAGATTGACTGCCCGGGGACAACTAAGCAAAGGCTAGCCAGGGTTTGACAGCGCTGTTGGCTTGAGGATAGACCCTGGGAGATCCCTTACAAAGCTAAGCGACTGCAACCATGTTCCCCGGTATTTGCTAACTGCCGTTGTAGTAGCCCCGCTGTAAATAGTTCGTATAAATTAGGCATAAACTAACTAGCCATCAATTTCAAAGTCTCGAGCAGGGAAGCCCCGGCGTTTCATATTAAATATGAGTTGGCCGGCGAGTTTCTCTGGTTGATCTTTACTCTATGCGAACAAGCGCTGGACCCAAGTCAGTTTCACTCTCAACCTTGTGGGCGTTAGGAACAGCCGGATTTATGCGACGAGTCTCGGCAACGACAGGTTGTATATCTATCCTATTGTGGTATCTCACGTCTAGTAAATAAAGGCAAAAGTGACGGTATCAACGACAACTGCGTGGGACCCGCTGTGACTTTCTATCTATGATAGCAAAAATTAAGGAAATTAAAAGATTGGACCGGTAACCTGGCTTCTGCATAGTTTATACTGGCTCGTATGGCTTTCCGGGATTCTTCTCTGACGAGTGCCGCCGTTCGTGCTCGTCAAATTCGATATTCGTGAGTTCCATCACGGATGAGTCTTCTCCATGCTGTCTCGATCTGACCGAGAAATCTGTATGGACTCGAATACCTGGTTGGGATAAGACCTTTGACGTGCTCTTCTGGGAACTTGATATCGGCTTCGACTGGTTCGAAATGTTGGCGTAAGTGGACTTGGCCCTGTTCGTGGAACCAAACACCTTTGGGAACACCAGACTGAATAGGGAGCGAATGGCTGGCATGCAGGCGCAAAATATGCCGACTGGTACTTCGATCGTGCTCCAGTATCCAACCTCAACGTAGTCCTCTGATGTTTTGTCAGTCAACAAGGTTCATGTTCTTGACTAGTTGAAATTGGCAGGCCACTTACGCGTTACATTGCTGGTGGTCGCGTAGGTTGCTAATGATCGTAATCGAACAATACTGACGATGGTGACACTGGGTGGACCGTTAGCGAGATGAAACTGACCGCTCCACATTCAGAGAGACGTACAAGACCCCAACACTGAACATCATCATGAGCTGTATCTTCTTCTTGCTGGACAAAGAGAGCCTGTAGAGCTCCCGCAGCGGCAGGATGAGGGTGCCCAGATCCAAGACGATGTTTAGAATGGCTGCCATCCAACCTTGCATGTTGATATTGTTGCATTTTGCCGGAAACTCCTTGTCCCATGCCTTCCAAGCGCCTTCAATGGGAGTGCACTGGAAAATCGAGATGAGTTCAAAGGCAATGAAGTATGCGACATTGAGACCGATAAAGACATAGCAGCCGATGCGGATCTTTTTTCCCGGGAAGACCTTGAGATAGAACAGCAAGATGGAGATTTTTGTTACCGGCAGAGCCCCCAGGTAGAGGAGTGAATCCCAGTAGAAGATCTGCACTCGTTGGTCAGTCTCAACATGATGGAAAGTTGGCATATGTGACAGAACTCACGTAAAGGAATTGCTGAATATCATCAGGCTCGAGAGTCCATATGTCTTTCCCCAAAGCGACCCTAGAAACTGGTGAAGGGGCAGTCAGTACCTGGGCAGGCAACAAAGAGTAAATAGCACTCACTGGGAACAGAGAGCGCATTGAGTGGTACCATCATGCCCTGTCAAACCGAATCAGCATGTCATCAACCGACGCAATTAAAGTCGACATACCACAGCAAGAAGCATGACCCAATCATCAGCACCCCATGCCTGAGTCCCTATGGTAAGTCTGGCCATGACTCTGAGGCCAAAGCCGACAAGTCCAACAGCGAGGAAGACGACGCCTACAATCCATACCAACGCAGTTCGGTCTCTTGTCGGCGCCTTGCATGTTTGCTTGGAGTATTTCTGAACAACTTGGAGATTCTGTCAGCGCAAAAGAACAAGGAAGAAAGGGAGCCATCAACATACCAAGCCTTTCCCGGACTGTGCACTCCTCATGAACACAGACCGAAATCTTCTTGTTCAATTCGACGTTGGTGCAGATACAGGTAGCGTTGGTCGGTGAACAGGTCGACTTCAGGGCCTCCCGTTGAATGCATTTTAACTGATTGATGTGAGAATAAGAGCGTACATTGGCGGAACAAAGGAAAGGGACTCACGCCACAGGTGGGAGGCTTCGCAGGGCTGGTCGCCGCCCACACACCAGCCTGAAATGCGGCCAGGACCACCGCCACAAGCATAGAGAACTTCATTTTGCCCCAATCGTTGAGGATACGCGGTCAGAAGGAGGCAAGAAGAGCAAGGGGAGAGAAAACAAACGAAGAACAACGCCTGCGGAATAAGTACGCGATGAATAACGACTGTCCAAGTTGCTTAATCCCGTGTAGGGATCTTGACCCGCTGCGATCTGCCGAAGGAATTCGAAACGATTTGCATAAAGGCCAAAGTCGCAATGAGCAGCCAGGCCACCCTGGTTCCTGACTTTTCCCGCTTCATTGAAGATAAACCGGGTCCAGGAAGACGGGCGTTATCAACAGAGGCTGACGGGAGTTCGTCGAGGGATTATCCGTGCCAGAACAAACTAGGTTGCGCAACGGGGAAGCTGCCGCCAGCCTTACTAGAATTAATTGACTAGGGCTGGGATAGTATAGCGACATTCTACACCCACTCAGGGAGATTGACGATAGCGGCTTTTGTGCCCGGCTTGGGTTGGTGCCCGAAACCCCGATGCCCTACGCAGAAAGCATAAGGGTCTGGCCAGGCTACCAGGCCCATCGTTCCTAGAATGTAACAGAATGATTCAGTGTCATCAGGGGCCAGTCCTTGACGTTTATCCGATGACAGCAAGTCAGCCATGGCATCGGGTCTGATGGAGCACCACTCTTCATGCAGGGGCAGAACAGGGTGTCTTGCTTCTGGATAAGCATACTGTATTGGGATGACGCGGCAGTCATTCAGCCTTAGCTTGGCTGCCGATGCAGAGGCTGAATAATATCGGGCACGGGCTATATTGGCCAAGAAGCAGCAGCCCGGACCCGCGCCTCCTCGAGTCCACATGTGGATGAACAGTGGGTTTCGGTGATTTTCTATGGGCTCTTGAAAGACAGCCTACGGAACTTGCCCAGTGTTTCCACAGACTCCGGCTAAACTCTAATGCTACATTGTATGTGGATCGCCGCCTACACAAGTGAACTATGCAATTGGCTTTGCTCGATGTGGAAAGTGTTCGTTTTGCACAGGGCTACATGATGTGCTAATTCAAGCGTTCCCCGGAGAATGTTTCAAGCTACTCAACCGGCCTTGTTAGTGTCTTTCTGCACGGACAGAGTTGAATGATGCCCAAGCTACCAAGGCCACGGAGACCTAGAGCGGCCAATAGAAATTCCAGTCATTTGGCCATCTTTTCTCCGGACGATCTTTACCTTGTGTAGCCACAAGAAATTAGATTTCACCTCTTTGACGTGACATTCAGGGGCCCAGGAGCCAACGCGCGGAGATCTTAGGTACAGTTGACGTGAGCAACTACCGAGAGGCCGGTTGTCCCTCATGCCAGGATAAGTCGATCTCAATCTTGGCGACAAAGACCGGAATGTGTCAGAGCCGCGAGCCAGGTAAAAGGAATAACCAAGGGGATTCTCTCAATTTCTAATCCTCCATAGTTTCAAGTCACTCCTTTAGCACTACCAGGTTCCCTTTCACACTCATTTGTTAGCCGCTGCGTCATGAAGTGGCATTGTTTTCTTTCTATCTTGCCCTACTTCGGTAGTGGCGCCCATGGCTTCCCCTCCTATCTCAACGGTCCCATCGGGGACGTCGTGACCTCGAGACTCTCAGGCAAACTAGACGGCGCCGTCAAAGAGGCACATGAGAAAAGGCTGCTCTTTGACCCGCTGGAAGAACCTATTGAGGTCACCGGCGACCACAAGTTTATTCCACCAAACTTCAAGAAAGGTGCTCAGCGAGGACCCTGCCCTGCTCTGAATGCGTTGGCGAACCATGGCTATATCAGCCGGAAAGGTGTTACGAGTCTCGCCGAGGTTACAGGGGCCATCAATGAGGTATTTGGGATGGGTTTGGATCTCGGAGGCATCTTGGCGATAATGGGAACCGTCTTTGTTGGAAACCCTCTGTCTCTCAACCCTGGTTTCTCCATTGGAGCTACTGCCAGCGGTTCCCACAACATTTTGGGAAATCTACTTGGACTCTTGGGTACACCGAGAGGCCTTAATGGCTCGCACAACATCATTGAGGGCGACTCCTCCAATACTCGAGCTGACCTCTACGTCACGGGAGATGCCTCTACCATGGTCATGGAGCAGTTTCAGTCTCTGTACGACATGTCGTCTGGCGAGGGTGATTACAATTTCGACCTCTTCGCTAAGCGAGCCTCGATTCGCTTCCACGAGTCTGTGGCGACTAATCCAACCTTCTACTACGGACCTTTCACTGGCCTAATCGCCCGAAATGCCGGTTTCCTGTTCGCTTCCCGCATGTTTGCCAACCACTCTGCCGAGAACCCTACTGGTACCCTGAGTAAGTGTCCCCAGTAGTCAAAGGACTGTTTGGATGCTGACCTTGCATAGATAAAGAAACACTAAAGAGCTTCTTTGCTGTTCAAGGTGAAGAGGGTAATTTGACCTACAACGTAGGATGGGAAAGGATCCCGGAAAACTGGTACCGGAGGCCGGTTGACTACGGCCTGATTCCACTCAACCTGGACATTCTCGCCTTGGTTGCAAAGTATCCTGAGCTTGGAAGGTATGTGAACCCGATACTCAAGTCTAGGGAAGATGGTATTCTAACAAACACCAGCATTGGAGGCAACTTGGGAGAAGTCAACAGCTTCGCTGGTGTCGACCTCAGCGACGTCACCGGTGGCGTCTTGAACCTTCCAAAGCTCTTGAAGGGCAACAACCTGCTGTGTTTTGTCTTTGAGGTCGTGAAGACGGCGTCACCAAACTCGTTGTCCACCTTGTTCTCCATCATTGAGGTGCCACTCAGGCTCGTCACGGAAACTCTGGGAGCAGCCATCTTGGACCTTGCATGTCCGGCATTCAAGGACTTGACCGTCGATGGCAAGGATTTCCAGGAAGGCATCACTGAGAAGTTTCCTGGTGCGAAGCTGAGCGAGTCCGTTCTCTAAGATGTCGTTCGTGTTAATACTTTTCTTGAGCATTGGAATTCCGCGCATTGGAATCGGCATCAAACACGGACCGTCAGTAAAGCCTGGGGAAGTATTCTCTAGCTTTCTCTTTATCCTAATACCTATATCTTATTGGCACAGAGAAATTTCTCATCTCTCGGTCATAAATTTGCTTCTCTACCGTAGGGACCTTTCTCCGCTTTTGCAGTACCTTTGCTTCGAAGAACCATCGCACATGCATATCAACTACTCCATGTTGAGAGCCATTGTAGTTAGGAGAACTGTACCTAGGACTAGTAGTATTTGTTCAAGGCTTTGACTTTTATCTCCGAGCTACTATAATTTACATTAAGGGAACTGGTTCTGTCATCAGTGCAATGCACCCTTCGTGCTGATTGGTATCAAGTGGTAGGGAAAGGGAGGAGTTGGGATTTGTTAATTAGTTGATATACACCCAGCGTGACATGAGACCCTTTCCACTATCCGCTTAATCCGTGCTATCTATCCAGAGTATACTGCTCCCCGCCTATCCTTCGCTTAACATGTTGCGCAAGTCAATGATTTATCGACAGAACGCAGATCAAACTGAACCAACTCATGACTTGTTAACTTTCGAACTAGCACTGAGCTGAACTGAACCGCTTGTCCGATGCATGACACGTGGTTAACTGAGCTTGACATGTTTTGCAGCGTGAAGCCAGTAGAAGAAGAAAAGTCCAAGGGCGAAGCCGTGCAAGATGCATTAAGTAATACTTTTAACCTCACTTAGCCAGTCTACCATTGCCCAACCTAGGAACAACATTCACATCCAGCCGACTCTTCGGAAGACAAAGGTCGCTCCACCAGCCAATGCGGTCGTTCCCGTGAAAACAATCAATGTGCCGTATCCTGTTCCGTATCCTCCAGCAGCTTGCCCCTGCCATGGCATCCCCTTGATCAGTGCTCCGCTCAGCGGTCCGGAGACAATGTTTCCGATGCCTCGTCCAGCGGATAAGACACCGATGACCATGGCTGGGTCGAATGAACTACCGCTGCCACTAGCCCGATCATTGTCATTTGAATCAGGGCCAGCTGTCACCATACGCATGATACCAGGCCAAGCAGATGTGTAAGACCCAGCGAAGAACCCGTAGATAATGCAATAGACGTATAGAACGGGGAGGTTGGTTGAGAATCCCCACAGGAAGAACGTGCTGAGAGTTGTGCCGACTGCAGACATCATGAAGCAATCAGTGACGTGGAGGCGGTCAGTCATCGTTCCCATGGCAATACAGCCAAAGACCGAGGCCACGTTGACAAGTAGCACTGTGAGGGCCGAGGAGAATGAACCCGCGCCCAAGGCAGTTCGGGCGTAAGACGGCAAGTAAATTCCAGGTAGAAAGAAGCCAAGTGCTTGAGCGACATTGGCAAACTGATGGAACATGAAGTTGCGGCTCAATGCGAAGCTCAATTTCCAAGGATTGATGTGCCTGGTAGCCGAGTGTGGGAGACGAGGCTTGATGAAGTAGGCCAACGGCAGTGTGAGGATGAACAGAGCGAGTGACCATATCCTCAAGGTGGTGCGAAAGCCATATTGCTGTAGAAACTTTTCGAAAAGAAGTGGGAGCGCGAACCCAGCGAGGCCTGTGCCCGACCACATAACACCGAATGCGAAGCCTTTTCGCCTTACAAACCATTCATCCATGTACAGGATACAGGGACAGTACGAAATTGAGCCGCCGATGGCGTACAGTACTCCTTGCGTCAGGATCAGGTGTGTCGTGTTTTGAGAGAACGAGCTCAAAGCCAAGGAGATACACATGACGAAGAGGCCGATAATGGGAGACCAGCGACTATACTTGGGGTATAGTCTTTGGAGAAGCATCACGAAAGGGATTCCAAGGTACATGATTCCCTTGGACGCTGTCAGTACCAAGAATCATTGCTGGGGAGTTGTCGACTTACCATAGCGCAAGTACCAATCACGGCAATTGAAGAAGACCCTTGGAAGGGTGCATGGGTGCTGTAGTAGTCTTGGAAAACACCAAAGGCAAACGGGAAACCTCACAGTCGAGTTAGCATGTAAGGACCAAGTTCCAGCTAGAGACAGGTTTTCTTACCCCATGTCAGAGCCTCAATCGTGAATGAGGCTGCCAGGAAGAGCCATGCGTCTTTACCGCCATCTACTCGAGGCAATGATGGGAGTTCGTGTCCACCGCTTAGACCTTCCCTTTGAGAAGTCGACGAGCCATATGCGTCTCCGCGAGTGGCCTCTTGAACAGGCTGGAGCTCAATTGAAGTTTGTCTCATGGTGTAGATGCATGTAATTGGAAGTTGAGTGTTTATTTTTGCTTGGCTTTCTCTCCTCCTTGACGCCTTTTGTATAATTTCTTTTAAGCTTCAGCCGTCTCATTGTTTTCGCCCAGCCCCCACGCGCGCCCTTGTTCTGACATTTGACAAAAGGTGGGGAACATCCATGTTACACAAAATGCGCCTGTTGATCAGAGAAGGATGAGAGGTGTAGAGTAGGTGATAAGAAATAGGCCAAGTTGGTTCCCAGACTCGCAATTCCTTTCGGTCATCTCGGGGTTTTACTATTGCAAATCCATGCGTGCGTTGCGTTTGCGTTGTTGGTCGAAGTTGTGTGTTGTCGGTTGTGTTTCTTGAACCAGTATACCTCTATCACAACAGGAGGCCTCACTGGAGCTAATCTAACTAATTACGATTACTCTTGACCTATAGAAAATAAGACGAAAGGTATCCAAGATCAGGGGTTCATAGACAAATTTCTCAAATGGCCCCCTTGCTACCAAGCACCTTATGGGAACAGGGCTGAACCAGTACCCGTATACCTCTTAAGTGGCTAAAAACGACTATCTTGTGTGAGACAGAGCGGTAAGATCCACCCTAGGCGCGGTCATTAATGGTCAATGGCCATGGTTCTTAGACAACTTGAGAATATATGGCAAAATGGTTTCTCAATGTCTATTTACCCTTCTTACCAGTGCACACTTTTTATATTACACAGCTTGCAGACTTAGTTTGCTTTTCGAGCCGAAAGGTAGCATGTCGTTGCCGCTTTAGTAGGTAACTTTATGGCGCTAAGGATGAAATTGGGCACGGCAAAGAACCTAAACTTGTTTTAAAAGCTTATAAATTTGCTCTCTGCAACGCAAATATTCAGTCTGTATGGGAAGCAACCGGTTTGTATCTGAAGAATCCGATAAAAGGGCTGTTGAACCGCTTGTAATAGCGGCCCAGCGCGGGCCGACCCCCCTTCCTCAAGCTACCAGTGATATTTTAATCCCGACAGGCGAGAGCGAGTTTACGAGGAAAGTAGACAATATCTCCCAATCTTGGATCCTTTCGCTACCCTGGGCCTACTTTACTCTAAGACGATGCTTTGACTCCCATCTTATGGCCTGGTGCTGGCTGTCGCAATCTCATAAGCGTCCGATTAAGGCGCTTCATGAAGATCGATACGAGGAAGTTGATAAGAACTAGCGAATAAAAGGATGACGGAACATGAAAGTCAGAATCCACCTAATCAACGTGGGATGGCTGGAAGTTGTAGATCAGAGCATTGAAATAGACTAAGATGACTGCTAACAGTTGCAATCTAGAGTAGCCATTACAGTGGAGGGATATCACTTATTTGGAGAGGAGAGGGCAGAAGCCGGGAGTGGAGATACCCTGCCATTCTCTGCATACGTAATCACCCCGGACGAGCTATACTTGGGTCGGATAAGCGCAAGACATGGTTTAACTTAAGAAGCCGAGGCTTCTTGGATCGGCGTTATGCTATTGCCGTCTCCACCTCGATGACCTCGCCGACTTGAATCCTCAGATTGATGAACTGAATTGCCTTCTTGATCGTCGTTCTCTGTAACGCGATCAACTCGAGTCACTGATGAATCCATCAGCCGAGAACCCGAACAATAGCACGACCTCAAATGCAGCTCTGCCTCTTCCTCGTCGTGCCCGAGTCGCCTGCAAGGCCTGCAACGCTCGGCGGGTCAAATGTGATGCTGCTGATGGACAGCCCTGCTGGCACTGTCGTACACGACACACTGATTGCGAGTTGCTTGAGTCAAGACGCGGAAAGTAATTTATCTGCCAGGATCTGTCACAGCCAGTTTACGCTGAAACTCATGCAATTGCTAGATATGCTCGGCACAGCCGTGGCCAACCTCGAGAGCAGCGTGTTTCCCGACGGTTGCGGGAAGCTCGGGATGCTTCCACCGGCGTCTCTCAAACATCTCCCGAAGATGCAACCCTGGATACTGAAGATATCACAGCTGCCCCTTGTCAGAGTGATGATACGTCTCAGGGTTCCGCAACAGTACAGAGAGGACAGTACGAGGATCCCTTCGCACAAGTTGCCGAGCATACTACAGGCCAGCAGATGCAACCCAGCCCAGCCCAACCCAACGCTCAATCATATTGCCTTGGTGATTCTAACAGCTTATCGTACATCATCGAGATGATTTGCAGCCCAAGAGGCGGACCGAGCGAGCCTATCAAGGTGCATTACCAAATTCCTGCCTCCATCGCAGTGGCTCCCAACCGGCCTCAAGCGGAGCCTATGGGCTTGCAAGACGCGCTCAAAATGCCGCCGCGAGATACTTCTGATCGATTGGTTCATGCCTTCTTTGACATTTTACACCCGTCCTTCCCTGTATTCAACCGCCATTCCTTTGCACAGCTGTACAAGCAGGGACAAGCGTCTCTATTGGTTCTCCAGACGATATTCCTCATAGCGTTTACAGTCTGCGACGAGAGCCTTGTTCACGCAGCTGGATTCAACGATCGTGCCACTGCAAGGAAGACTCACTATCTTCGCGCAAAGACTTTACATGATGTCGACTACGAGACTGATCGCAGCAACATTGCCGCTGTCCTACTACTTCTTGGGTTTTGGTTCAACGGACCCGACGATCAAAAGGACTCGTGGTATTGGCTAGGATGTGCAACAACTTATGCACAATCCTTAGGGATGCACCGTTCGTATGCAGACTGCTTCTTTGCACATAAACCCTCCTAACTTGGCTCCAGTACAGCCCGGCCTACGTTGAGTCGAGAGACGAGATCCTTATGGAAGCGAATTTGGTGGTCAATCTATGTATCTAACCGTGTTCTTCGTCTACATCGCTGCTTATACTAACGTTCCCAGATTCGTGACAGACACACTGCGGCCTGCCTTTGCCGGCCGTGTCGTATTCGAGATGAGGACTGTGATGTTGAGCCTCTCACAGAAGAAGACCTACGCTTCGACGAGGGCTATGATGAGACGTTTATACCTGCCCAGAAAGATTACCATATATCATACTTTCTTGAGATAACGAAACTCGCAGAAATACGTAAGTCCTCCACAGTTGCCTTATTGAAGCTCCAGCATAGCTGAATGAGACGAATCCAGTCGGGGACATCGTTATTGGGGAATTCAGCCCTCGTCGCCCTGCGCTGGAATGTTACGATACAAAGAATCTGGTGGATAGACTCGAACAGTGGGAGTCACAATTACCAGCTTGCCTGCAGAGAGCTCCACCTGACGAATCCTTGGGTGCGCCGTTTTGGGCTAGCATGCTGCACATGGCGTATCAGTAAGGGTCCCGATAACGTCGAATATTCTTCTCTCTAATACGCAGGTAGAAACTACTACATTCTTCTCTTTCGGCCGAAAGCCATCGAAGATCTGTCGCCAGCAGAGGCCGAAAGAGATGCCCGGGCACGAAGGGCAGCCGACTCGATTACACGTATGGCTGAGGACCTTTTAGCCGCTGGAACTATCAGAGTTGGTCCAATGCATCTGTAAGACAACGCTCATCGGGTATCCCTGAGAAAAAACGGCGGATGCTAAAAGTTTTCAGTATGCCTGCGGTGTTCGGAGCCCTCTCTATCCACACAATCGTGATATGCCGCAAAGACCCTATACGCCGACAACTGGCCGGAAACAAGTCACGGCAGTGCATACTTGCGTTAAGTGAGCTGGCAAAGACTTGGCCCGTGGGACTGTGGATCATGAAATTCTTTGTTAATCTCATGAGAAGACTCACAGGACAGGGATCTGCTGTTTCTGCAGGGTCAATTGTCGACGTGACCTCGCGAATAGCGAGCAATGGGCGTAGCAACGTCGGAGAGTCGGAGAATTCGAGCGCTCATCTTGCAGTCAACTCTCGAAGCCATACGTCCAATAGTTTCGACGATAATTTGATTGCCCCAGCCAACTACGAAGGGCGCGAAACAACTCCACACCCATCTGGGACTAGCAGACCACAAGCCCAAGACCAGCAAGCAACCGACTTCGTTCCACTAAGCGCCGATCAACTTGGCTACGACTCCTTTTGGACTGGATGTCTTGACGAAACGATCGATGTTGACGTACTTCTACAGCATGGTCTATATCCACTGCTGCCTGTACCTTTTGGGGTTGCGCCCACGGATACCCCGGGCTTTTAGGCGGCAAGCGTTTGTTGCCGGTGAAGGTAGACCTTCTACCTGTAGTTCGGCCTGCTGTCCTCATTAGACAAGTATAGCCTTACGATACCATTCTGCAATACGAATTATCGTTAGTCTGTCTGGATCGAGAAGCCGTTGGTTTTCCCGTATCTGAGCCGACCAGAATTGGCTTGTGTGTCTTGGTGGGATAGTAGGGCAACGACTGCCGTTCAGTTCTTGATTATCATTCTCCTGGGCCAACGACGCGACTTTTCAGCCACTGAAACTTTGTACGCAGAGCTGATATCAGTGGGGAAAATGTGTCAAGCATATGTATTAATGCTAGAGTAGTTTAAGGCCAGCAAATCCCTCCTCTCTCTGCATTTAAGACTCCAAATCAAGCCCCACAGCTCCCTTGTGTCTGTCAGCTTGCCACCAGAATCTTAATCCAGGTTCACCACGTGTCTACCGCGAATCTACTCTTCCCCCTTAGCGTCTTGCCGTACTTGAAGAAGAGCCATGGGAATGGCGCCATGACAAGTGTCAAGAAAGCAAGTAGGCTAGAGGCCCACTGGAACCCAAGTTTCTCGTACATCTGAATGCCAAACAGAGGAAAGGCGGCTGTCTTAAGAATTAACGACCGCACATGACTGGTTGATGACCAAGTTGGTCGTTTCTGTAAGTCCCAGCGTAGGCACGTACCAGCAAATGAACATCGTGCAAAGCTGTTACCGGCAAGTGCAGATGCAGAATATCTTGGATAGGCGTCGACCTGTTATCCAAGTTAGTCTACCGCTCTCCTTGCGCTTGCAGGCAAGAAATGCTTGAGAGGACAAAGGCAACAAAAGCTAAAGGGAAAACATCAACACATACCAAGAAAGTAAAAATTCCTGTGTAGACCAATAGTGTTCTGTATCGTGCCCATGAGTCAGTACAGGTTCTGTAAGAAATGATAAAGCGTAGATGAGGCACAAAAAGTCCGACATGCAGCCAAACTTGCGGTCCACAACGAACTTACCCGCAACCAAATACTGCTGAGCCGATAATGGGGACAATCCAGTGGACGGTGGAATAAGTGGTCCAAGCAAACCAAAACAGACCAACTGGGATCAGAATTGCCCCCAAGATAGCTGGGGGCAATCGATACTCTGGCTCACTCCCGCCAGCTTGTCCGGTTTTCTTCTCATGCTTTTCCAAGAGACGCGCTCGTACGTTGAACCAGATCGGATTGGTGGCGGCTGCAGTAAATGTCCCGACCATGATGCCCAAGAACGTGAGACCAACTTGCCAAATGTTCATGCTGTGGTTTGTTCGAAAGACAAGGGGAAAGGCGCCGAAGAACAAGTACAGAATGCCAAGCAGGATGGCTGAGTAGAGGTCTAGACAAAGACACATCGGCTCAAGGAAAAGCAGTTGAAAAGGTCGGAGGAGCGAGAGCTTGATATTTGTACTGATAGATCTGGTCGTGTTCTCCATAGGCGCCCGGTAAGCATTATTTCCGGTCTCTTTACGGAGTTTCCGCGCCTTAGTTCGTAGGAGGATTGGATGGTACGTCTCTGGTGCGAATATGATGATTGAGGCCATGAGAACGGCTGACCAGATCATCATGACATAAAAAGTCCATCTCCATGATGTGTAGTAGTTAATAAAACCACCAAGCAATGGGCCTAATGAAGGGCCGACAAAGGGTGCCAATGAGACAAGACTCATTGGCGCTTGGATCTCGCTGCGGATGAAGATATCTCCCACAGTTCCTCCTGCGACAGAGAGGAACGTGCTCCCAGCGAACCCTGCGAAGAACCGTACAATGATCATCGTCTGGATGTTCTGGGCAATGGCCGATGGAATCGTCCAGATAATGAACATAGCCCAAGAAACAAGATATATGGGCCTTCGTCCGTAGTACTCGCTCAAAGGGCTTGTCAACAGCGGGCCTAGAGCAAGGCCCACGACGAAAGTCGATAGACCGAGTGTCGATATGAGGTTGGATGTGTGAAACTCTGCATTTATCTGCAAATAAGTCGCTGTGTAAATCGAGCTGCTGCATGTTCTGGGGTGTCAACAGTCAGCAAAACCCAACCTATATTTCAAGGGACAAGTGGAGGTGCTTAGACTTACACACAGAGGGTTGCTGTGCACACAATGATGACAATCACCCACTTCCGCAGCGGCGACATGTTTCTGGGACACATGCGGTCTTGGTCACCGTCCCAAGTCACTTCGTAAGAGTCACACTCAGAACGTGAGGTGAATTCATTGCCTGCTTCGACTGTTTTCCCACTCAACTCTGCCGCCCCTTGTCCATGTTCAAGGCTATTGACCGAGCTCGCATCATGAAGGGACTTGGTCCTGCTCCAGTGACCGGCGACTATTGTGGGTTCCGATAACGTCAGATCTTCGACGCTTTCGCTCTTTTTGACGGGCGTGGGTTTTTGGAGAGTCTTCTTGTCCGAATCTGGTTTCTCGTCGATAGGTATCTCTTTTTCGACGTTCATGATTGATTCGAGTGGTGGTCTTGATGTTCTTGACAGCAGCCAGCTTAAGATAGTGGGGGATTAATTGAAGTCAACCCAATGGTGTCTGTCACGAAACCAATCGGCAGAAATATACAAAGAGCTTCAAGTTTCTTGTCTGTCAAAGAAAAAAGGAAGATTGGTAATGTCATTTGTCAGTGACCGAGGTCCAGGGGTGGGGAAGTAAGCAGCGAAGAAGCCGAGGCATCTTAAACAGTGGCCTTCGGACATGACGCGAAGCAGAACAAAAAGTTACACTGCAGTCTCTTGGAAAAGATTGAAACGCGAAAATATTGACAATGCCGAGACTTACTCGAAGTTATCAGATGGCAAGAGGAGGGCATCCGCCGGGCTACTTTTGGGGGATGAAATGCATGGACGTTGAGATATCATCTAGACTATGCATTGGGAGGCATCAACTGCTAGATTTGACTCTCAACTATCCTGACTACTCCCCCAATGCTATCTTCAAAAGTTTGAAGCATCATCGACCAACTGCCTGGATATGATAGGGGGCAAGAACTTGGGATAGAACCTTTGGGAGCCTAACTAATGTTCATTTTCTGCTACGCTGTCGTCACTTGTGCTTCTCTTTCTCATAAAGAGTGAGCTCGCTTATACCTTGCTTGGCACTCATCCCGACGTCCTAGAGTCAGAAGAGGTCAGAGAACAAATGCGCTCAGAAACAAATTTGAATCTCGGGAAGTATCTCGCTTACATTTATTGACTGAGGCGCCCATCTTGAAATCATATCGATCGTTCCAGACCAAGGTCCCTTGCAGATAACTCCACCTTTGTCGTCTCCGACAAGATCGTCCACAACCGATTCAGCGAACTCCTCGCTTGGGATACCTTTGGGTTTGGCTCTGCCGGTAGCCCAGCCATCGATGATCTCGCCAACCGGGACATAGCGCGAGTTTTCGGGGAGGCTCAAAGGGTCGTTCTCGTGGAACCGACTATCCACAGCGCCGACCAGGATGGTTTTGACATGGACATTGAATGGAGAGAGCTCGAGACGGAGAGTTTCGGAGAAGGTGACCAGCGCAGCTTTGGAAGACGCATAGGTAGCTGTGGAGTGAGAAATCAGCAAAGAACAAAGGAATGCGGGCTACATACATATCCATGGGACATGGCTACGAGCTCCACAGGTGTTGATGTTCACGATTCGACCGTGACTCTTAATCAACTGGTCCGCGAAAGCCTGAATCATTCGAAGAGGGCCCCAGACGTTCGTATCGTAGAGCTTCTGCGCCTTTGATATATCAATGTCGAGTACTGGCATCACGTATCCGGCGCCAGCGTTGTTGATCAGGACATCGAGTCCGTGATCGGATGCGGCGACTGCCTGGGCCGCCACTGCAATCGAGGACGCGGATGTGACATCAATCTGAAGAACAGTGACGTTGGGAAGGTTGGAGAGATGCTCGGGAATCTTGGACGGACACCGTGCTGTGGCAAAAACGTGGTGACCGCGCTTGGCAAGGGACTTGCCAATGGAGGCGCCGAGGCCACCGGCAGAGCAGCCTGTGATTAGGACTGTCTTGGTCTTGGTCTTGGGAGCCATTTTGTGCTGCGGATTTAGATATGAGCAGTTCGACCAAGAGGGTGAGGACGGTTGCTCATCATAGATAACGATGCGTGTATTTATTCAACGGCATGACCGCTTCTTTCGCTCTGTTCTTGGCCTCGTCAGACTGTAGCGTCCTTTCTTCCAGAAAGGGTATTTATTTTGCGACACATATGCTATTTGGAACTTCGGTTATGTAGTACCGACCTATATAGGAAGGTGCTAGGATAGTTTGACCCACAGGCCAACCTGGTGAGGGCATCCACACGTTGTGTAGAGCGGTGACCATGGCGGCCTCGTCGGAGGTACCAGTTGCAGCAGCAGGGATTCACCCCCGACCAGTAGTTTCAAAGAACAAGATGGACGATGAGAACAAGAGGTGGAAAGTTAACAAACTTGGCTCTTGGTCCAGATGATAGTCAAGCTTTCGTGAGTTTTGATAAAGCTGGCGGAGGCATCATGAAATGTACGAAGGAGCTTTCAGTAGCCAGACGCAAGCTTCCTTTCATTGTATCTTGCAGGCGCACGCTAGTGTAACGATTTAGCGTATTGAACTGGAACTGACAGACTTTCTTTCCATTGATACGCGTTCGAGCACCAGACGGTTTAGACTTGCTTGAGCGCTCCTATGGCGACGAACTCCTCCCACCATCTACCTTAACCTCTCGGTCGATAGGTGACCTAACACTTCTCTGGAAGAGCCTTATCAGTTGTCGACTTCTTTGCCAAAGCAACCTCGGCATTCCGGCGACGAACAAGACCATTCAGCTTCTTGCCACCAGCGTAAACCCACTTGGGAAGCTCTTGAGGAAGCACCTTCTTCGGGCTTTCGCCCTTTTTGAGACTCTTGATGAGGGTAGATGATTGGGCAGCACCGCAACCCATGTTGAAAGACCAACTGATCAAGGCGCCGTACTGGTTCTTGTTGAGGGTCACTTTGCTGTTGACCATGGCGGTGATGCACTTCTCGAATTTCTGCAAGTTGTTAATGGCCTTGTTTGATCAATGATGAAAATTTTGTTTAATCACTGTCATGTCATCTGCGAGGAGTCTTTTGCCGTTGGTGTTTGACAGCGGGATGGGGTACTTGACGTCGGTGCACTTGGCGTTCTTGCAAAGGTGACCATATCCCACGGTGGGATTGCCAGATGGATCCTTGTCTACGGCAATTTATTAGCCGCCCCAAGCTTCCGGCCAGTAATGAGAGATCACTTACATGGACGAGCCCTGAAGCCTTCAAAGCTTGCGATGAGGTTCACGGTACCCGCGTTAGACTTGGGCGCACCGCAACCACCACCACTACTACCGCATTTCTTGGTGACGTATCCGCTGGAGCCTGTCTTGACGTAAAAGTCTGAGACGTAGCATCCAAGGGGAGTTTTGTCCCAAATGCTGTGACCGGAGACTTTGGTTCCCTCAGTCTGGCAGGTAATCGTGACATCAGTGCCCTTCTTGAAAGACCTCTTGATGTCGTAGCTGGTGCCCGGGCCGCTGCGGCATCTGACGTCGTCACCAGTGATTTTATATGCACTTGTCAGAGACACTGCGAGAGTAGAGATGGCAACAAGAGAGAATTTCATGGTGGCTAGTGTTGTGTAGTGGTTGGGGATAAGCTGAAGGCCGAGGGGGTTGAGCCATCTAAGTCAGACTGCATGAACTCTTTTATAAATATTTCTGAACTCAAGAACCAACAAAAGAACTAAGGTTTATCCTCCAATCTGCTTTCGAACACTCTCAGCCTCCCGTTCACCGACGAAGACGCCTTCTCCTTTCAAGTAACGGGACTAGAGATGTCGATTTGTCGACTAGTTACATAGTAAGACGGGATAAGTCTTGACCGAGCCGTTATTTATTGGCCGGAAACAAGTTGAGCTAAATTAAATGCTCTATTTGAAGATAGATCGCTGTTTCACAAGTGGTGGGCTTGAACAGGTCGGACATATGCCTTAATTCTGCCAGCTGAAATGCGGGTGCCTTTATTATCACTCCAACCCCTGTCCGCGCTTAAGCGTCGAATGAGAGGATCCGCTGGGGATCTCAAAAATGTCAGTCCAGGATGAGCAGAACGGTCTAGACTGAGTCCTTTGTTCAGGGAGTCCGAGCTAAAGCCAACTTTTGTGAACACAGCCACATATACGAAGTACGATGAGATGACGGGGCTGAAATCTGCCTCTTCATAGGCTCCGAGGGTCGGTAAGTCGAAAGCATTCCTAGTTCTACAAAAGTATTCACCCATGTTTGCCTGGTCCGCTACGCTCGAGCACCCTGAACATTTCGAATAGACCTAAAAACCAACTCGAAACATGTCGCTAGATTCGCAGAACACTCTAGAGAGTAACGTATTGTAGGTAGAATATGGAGAGAAGCAGTGCCTACAGAATAGCAGCGGGGGTGACATGGCGTGTTAAGTCGGGCTGGTATCCTAAGACGAAGGACAAGCAACGAGTTGAGTTGTTGTTATCGCCGCTTTCACGGCCTCCTTTCTCTCCTTCTGTTCTTCTCTAGCTGTCGCGGTGTAATGTGTACCGGCTGTGAGCCGGTTATACCAAGGTCACCGAATCCGATTTCCATCATCATGCTAGTTGCAAAGCATGAAGGGATGGCAAGGACAAACAGGAGCCTTCTTGCTAAGAACTCTTAGCTTTTCCAATGGCTGAAGATATATACAGCTCATCTCTTACTATCCTCCTACTTTTCAATTTCTAAATAATCGTTATCCATATCGCTCCTTTATTTTCCACCTGCCTCTTTCGCGGACTGTAGGGGGAACCTGTCGTGAGAGATGATGTCAAAGGCCCCAGACACATCCAGGAGCAACAGGTTTGCTACATGCACCTTCTATCCCCTTTCCTATACTTCATACGTCATCTTCACGATCACGTGGATTGCGGGTTACCTCGATATAGTTTTGTGTTCGCATATATGTGGAAGTAGCAGAGGGAATGATAGTTCGAACAGGCGGCGAGCAATGACTCTTCTCCGCTTGTGGAGGGAGGGCTTCGATACAACAGTGCGCTCCCAAAACCAAAAGTGTAATCTGCAGACAGCTTATTGGCTGGTTTGAATAGATCATACCCGGGGATTCCGAGTTCGACACGGGAGGATGGAAGCAGGTGGGCTGCCCGGTCAATGCACGATGAAACTATACCACTATATAAACTTATGTGATATCATATCCGTGAGCATTGCAGCAGACATTATTCATAGGAAACTCTTGAATACAGTCTCTTCCACCAGTATAAGTTTGGTCTAAGAGATGTATACTGATGTCCTGCACACTACCAGACTGCTTGATAAGGCGGTTCGGGCAAGGCGAGATGGGATCCAGCTCGTTAGCGATGTTAATAGAAATTTCGAGTGCATCAAGTTCCACTGGTTGCGTTATATTCTCAAGAAGCAGAATGGGTTTGGTAGAGATTGGTTTGCAAGCTTCATTTTCTTTCATATGAACTAGAAGACGAACATCATATTCACGTATGTCGACTAGACAAGAATGATTCGACCGGGATAACAGAGCAGATGTCACCTTTCCGTTAACGAAAATCATGCCCTTAGTAGCAAACTCCTGTCTGTCTGTAAAGATTAAAATGGAAATACGGCTGATAGTGACTAAGCCTCGGAACGACAACGTTGACCATCGATATTCGTGGTATAGACTGAGTGTATTCCCTGAATGGAACTAGACAATGAAGGCTCCTCCTTAATCCTTTATCATTGTGAAATGTTATCTCCCCTACAGCAGCTTCTCCCCAAGCACGTCTTACAGCAACTTAGAGTCTAATCTTCCCCTTCTGCTTCACCTTTCCGCCAATATTCGCCTTGTATGGCGCCCGTGCCCCAGAAATGACTCCTCTCCCTACAAGATTGACTTTACCTGAAATCTTCCCATTCTTCCCAAGAATGAGATTGAAACCTCCGCTAGCCGGGTTGTAGACATCAGCAAGGAGGCCACTTCTGGCATTGAATACTGAAATCTGATTCGCGGCGGCAATAGAAGTATCGATGGAGACCTTCACCGTGCTTGCTGTGGTTGATACCCGTGCAAAGTCGAGGCGCGACTTGTCCTTACTGCCGCCGATGAAGGGGTTGAGATATCGGTTGGTGACATAGCGGATGCTCCCGGCAACAGGGCTGCCACTTGGGTTGCCGATCGAGATAACCACGTCGACTGGATTCGCGCCATTCCGCGTCCCGGGGGATGGAACTCGCTTAATGATGAGTAGCTCGCCTCTGACTTGGAACGACTGAAAGTTTCCCTGATTCTGTCCGTTGAAGATGATGTCGTACAGGGTGTAAGTGAGGTCGAGTGCGCGCTTCTCGATACGCACGTCTCGGGCAGGTGCTGTAAAGTCGAAAAGATCAAGATCAGGATTGTCCACGACCGGTATGGTGTCGTCAGTGAAGATGGAGAGTTCGGTTTGCGGAGTGGGCGAGGCCCAGATGCAGACCAGCAGAGGTAGGAGAAGCAACAAGTGCATCATCCTCGTGGTTGAGGTTTTAACTGTGAGAATGAAGTATAGGCGTTGGTGTCCAGGGCGACAACATGACTCTGGAGCGAGACAAGCAAATATGTAGTCGAGGGCTCCATACGGAAGCACGGCCCCGGCAGAACGCCTTGGAGTTTAAAATACATATCCCTGACTTCAGTACTCTGTAGGTCCTGATGATTGGCCCTTCCAGCTTGTCAGCTTTAATACACTATTGATTTCTAGCGCTCAGCTTTCCGTGGACTTTTCACCTATTCATGCACGAACAACACAGCAGGGGTCAGTAGGCAAGGGTGGTAAACATTTCCCCCGCAGTTCGAGACCGACCTAAAAACTCTAAGTGTTGTCTACGGGTGTAGCTGAACAAGACACGAAGGTTTGTTTCCGCGTACGAGCACTCACGCGGCATTGAAGCCCGCCGAGATCGCCACCCAAACACAGAAGTGGGAAGCTCTGATACTCTAGCTCTTTCAGGCAGTAGTGTCGGCCGTAAAAGTTCCTTCCTGTCACCGTAGAGCATTACAATGAGCCTCTTTGGTTGCTTGCTACTATTGTTAATGCACCCACCTGTCGCGTCAGACTTGCGGCAAGTTAGCTTAACATGGGTAATTCTATGAGTATTGATAAATTGTATTACAGATTTGGAAGATCAACATACCTGAGGACCAACCTTGAAGTTGAGTGGTGTTCGGGCCGTGGCTTCAAATGTATTATCCCTACCATTAAGCTCTCGCCACTGTTCGCTGTTTACATGCCGTAGGTAGCTCGTGAGGTCATTGAAGCGTCGACTGTTCCATTATTCGTCAAGTCCCGTGAACAGCCATTTGGAACGACCCTGAAAGAAATCGTGAAAACGAAGGGGGGGCGAACAGTTGTGCAAAGCTGCTGAACCTGGTTTCATTAATTTCTAACCGGTCTTGACTTCCCAGAAAGTGGGTGAAGGAAGTTTTATTCATAGTAGCTGGGTTTGCCATACAGACTTTATGCCGGTCGCCGTTGTCAAATCTTTCAATGTGTAGCCAATAGATTGTACGATGGCGTCATCCAAAGGGTCCTAACCTTTAGGGGATTGTACGAGGCATCTCAGGCTTGGTTGCAGAATGGCCAGTAGGGGGACAATCGTGCGATGTCCTATATATAGGGCTAGTGTTGTTAGACATTTCAGATAGCAAAACTTATCTTGAAATTTGAAGCCGATCACCCGACAGCATTCTCCATTGATTGTCTGCTACATATCTTTAGAGCGCGATTACTGATACCGTGATGGTCTGCTTGCGGCTTTTGGGCTTTCACACCTTCGCCTTGCGCCCTAGGAATCTCTGAGATAAGAGAAGCGCAAACAAGAAGTATAGACTAAATGGTCGTCTCGGTGATGTGTTGGACTGTCTATCATGATACCGATACTCTGCATACATCCAGTTAGATCTTATGATCTAACCTTGTGCCCGTCCATTCTCCTGTTTATATACTGTCGCATATTACGACTGTTGGCCGGCTTGATGAACTCTATCGTCCATGTTCAAGGCCTACCCCGCTCAGTTCCTAAGCTTGAAGAACTTTGGGAAGATGATTCGAAGCTCTTCTAGGCTACGTATTTGGTGCTGAGATGCCGGCATCTCTGGTAAAGGCAGTCCTTCTTCTACAAGATGCGCTGCTGTCCATCCGGCTTTCTGTGCTCCTGCACAGTTACCATATGAGTCGTCTACATGTTTGAGTCAGCAGTATTCTCACTTTATACATCCAATACTTACCCACGAAGTAGCAGTCTTCTGGTCTTTCGACATCCGCCTCTCTCATAGCCTTCAGAAACATGTCCTTTTGTGGCTTGCAAATAAACGGCACTTGGGCGTAGTCGCAATAAGTCAGACCCTCAAACAGATCCTCGACTTCCAGCAGCCGCACGACACGCTTGCCATGGTTCACATATGCATTTGTCAGTAACCAGAGCCGGACCTTGGATGTATCAATGTCTTCTAGCAACTGGCGTAGTTGAGGGTTGGGCTTGATGAGGTTGTCCAGTGGCAGCGCGTCATCGACTTTGGCGTTGTATTCCAGCGGGTCGATCTGATAATGCCGCACCAAGCCTTGAATCGCTTGGCCGTAATGCTTGGAGTATTCCCTTGCTAATCGGGTGGCATCTTCTTGAGCGAGGCCCATATGCTTCTCGAAATAGTCGTCTATCAGGCCCGACAAGAGGTCTTGCACGTTGATATCTGCATCAACGCAGGTTAGAGATGACGTTCTGATACCCGAACTGGCTGGAAACTTGCTTTTAGAGTACAAGCAATTATCGATGTCACTATAAATATTAGGAAAGTATAACATGAACCATTGGACCCTTACAAAAATAAGATGGGTTTTTGACACCCGACACTGTTCGATGCGGCGCCTCGTCGCTCCATGTCGAGAAGTGTAGAAGGTGGCTGCAAGGAAGGATAATTTTACGTGACGTGAGGAGTAGCAAGGGTTTAAACGTAATCACCACTTCCTGTTTAGCCGGAACAGGAAAGGTTCTCCCTAATCTCGGGACCGTTCTCGGGGCTTTATTCGCCGATACTGTTGTTTGGAGATAGATCGGCTGGATTTGCATGCCTTTCTTACTGCAATCACCCTATTGTTCCTCCATCTACGGCAAATAGAGCTAGCTGGGTTTGAGTGAAAAGCTTTGACGATTAGATTGGGTCGATATACTTTTCTTCACTGCAGGCACCACTCTCTTTGAGTTGTCGCTCAGCTGGGTCAAAGATATGTTCTCTTAGTTATCTTGGCAGACCCTTTATCAACGGGATAGCGAGACTCGTCATCTTCGCGTTCTACGAGGCGAGGCCAATTGAACCGGAAATTCCGCACCGCATCTTTGCCAATATCACCTCCGAAACGACGTCTATATCGGGGCTTTGAACGGAACCATCCTGTACTGTCTGACTCTTTACATTCCATTCTATTCTCAAGCGGTCTATCGCTAGGCCCCTCTTAAAGCGGAATTATTGGCCTTTTCACTGGCTGTTTCGATGTCATGGGTCTTGCTGTCAGACTTCTCATCTTCTTCCGTCTTTTTGGTGCTCTGCTCGGGTAAGCAATTGGCGCAACTCTATTCAACTCGGTCTTCCACAAAGGGTTAACTGGATTTGGGCCGCTGCCCGACCAGCTCAGTATACCTGAGGAACCAAGTCAAGCGGTTGGCTTCATCCACTCCCTCAGAACGCTCGACTTGCCAGACGAGGCCATGGACAAGCTCATAGATGTCTACCAGAATCCGGTCCAGGCGATATGGATAGTCATGGCGGGGTTCTAATGCGTTGGTGTCCTCGTATCGTTTCTTACTAAGAACCTGAGTCTAGAAAGAGAAGACTTCAGTAAACGGGACTTCAGTAAACGGGACTTCGGTAGACGGGACTGGGACTTCGAAGGGCGGTAGTTGAGTTTGCATAGCCATGGCCGTCCCAAATAAGCCATATGTTTCGCTCCAGTCTGCCATCAGCCATTGAAAACCCACGTCCCCTACCAAGTTTTCAAGGACGAGGCGGTAAGACGCTCCAGAGCATCTTTACCGTCTGACGGATAATCATCGACCGTTGCGTAAGCTGACAAGTCCCCGAGTTGGCTTAATGCAGATGAGCGCCACATGAATTATGTGCACCAGGTAAGTACAAAAGAACTTAAGGCTGCTCGCACTGGCCTCCTTGGTTGCTTGTTGTCAAGAGAGTCAAACCACAACGTTTCAGGGCCCCAAAGAAATGAACATGTACAAGAATCTCACCAACGATGGCCTTGGATGGTCTGCGGCTCTGTACCCCGATATCCCTCTCGAAATTCTCTGGACGGCAGTCGTCTTTATTTACTATCTACCTCACATACTACGCGCTTTATCGACCACAATTTTCGCGAGATCGCACCATCTACCTCATGCCGTTCTTGTCGTTCATTCCGTCGTTTCTATCGCTGAACTTGTCATTTATCACGTCAAGGTTTGGCGGTTAGGCCATGCTCCTAACCCAACCACGAACGATCTCGTTCTATGTATTCTTCAATCTTTGACAAGCCTCTACATGGCTGCAAAGATCCATCACCTACCTAGAGCAAACTTACCGTCGACACGGGCGACGTTTCAATGTATGGGCTTTCAGCGCCTGCTTGCTTCGGGCCTCGCGATTTACCTGGGATCGGCAACATGGCATAGAGCAAGCATCAAGCTCCTCAACAACTTTTTCTGGGCACGAATCTTTATTATGTCGGTCAAGTGTTTCGCTGGATTCCAGACTCACCTAAGTCGCTATGCCGGTGCTATCGTTGCCTGTCACCTCGGGGGCATGTATGAAGGCGATTACCCAAATGGGATCGGTATCTACATGGGACTCATGGTAGTACTGCTAGCTTTTGACCAATGGGCACAGAAGTTTGACAAGTGAGTAAAATTCCCATTGGCATTGATAGTTGCTAACCAAGATAGCTTTCTGACTATGGCCTTGACAGTTATGGGGTTTATCACCAGGCAGGCGGAGAAGACAGAGAAGGTAAAAGGGGACAGCTTAAAGTAGAAGTCTTGGGACGTTAGATATTGAAAATATGTCTGATCACTAGTTTTGTGTCTGTTTGCTGTACTAGCGCCCTAGTTAGCCTTGTCTCTATATCAGAAAGAAGGTGAATAGCGTTCCCGAACAATTGGATTCCTGAGCATAACCTTGCATCAATACCCACTCGAGCTTTTATCCTTCAACCACTCTCTTTTGAATCTACAGCCCAACTAGAGAACTCTGGTTATTCATCAAACTGATACTGACATCCCAATAAAAGTTGTTCAGTCCACCAGCACCGTCCTCCGCCTTTACGCCGCCAGCTTCTCCGGCAAGCAAGCACTTCAAAGTAACGTCCCTATACGCGTCTCCCATCCAAAAGGCCAGATCAGACCTGCACTTTCTGACTATCGCATCTTTGAAATCTTTGGGCGACAAGTTACCGGCCTTTATCTTTCCACCGGAGCCCGACTCCGCCACGCGAGCGACGGGGCGCCAAAAGCCTATCTCAGCTAGCAAAAGTCCCAAAGCATAAATATCGTGGATTCTTTGGTATCGTGTTTTGGACTCAGACTGTCCTGCAGGAGCTGCTGACCCTGATTTGAGACGCTGTCGGACGTCTGGATGCAAGTACACTGCCTCAAAGTCTTCCACCGGTGCCGAAATAGATAGCTCAGTGGGAGAATCTGGGCGGGATATGGCAAAGCCGCCAATGATGGGAGCACAAAGATCGGGCGAGACAGGCTCCGAGGATGGGTTGGTCGTGCTTCTGGGTGATTCATCTACAAGAAACGTTATGTGCAAGGAACTGAATCGCTCGTGGTGCCATCGTGTGAGCAGAAAGGTGTAGAACCCCATCACTAGCGTAGAAGCGAGCTCGAATCGTTGATTCAAAGTTGGAAGAGGTAACTGAATATTTTTTCGCCTGTTCGATGTCCTGCTCGTTGCTGCTGGTCGCTGACTCCCAGGTAACATGTCGTGAAGGGTTATAATCGTGGTTGAGGATGTGATATTCTCTGGCAAACCCGAAACCAGACCGAAAGATTTCGCGCTGCTGTACTCGACGAATCCCAGAGACGGGAGAACCTGCAGCGGGGAAATTTCACCGATCTGCTGAAGGGAGTAGGATATTTGCGACATCCGGGAGCGGGCCAGCTTGTATGCATCGTAGTCGCCCTGTGGAAAAGGAATCCATTCGATCATGACCCGACGAAGGGTTCCGTCGTCGGAAGAATATTCAACGAGGGAATATTGGCAGCCACCAACCACTTTTGTTGCATCAAGCCCTTCAAAATGGCCAATTTTTCGTTCCGTTTTACTCAGCAAAGCTTCTAGATCCCTGTCGATGGATGCACCACCCCGAAAGCGTTGACGGAGCGTCATTAGCTTGGCGCTCTGACTTAGGACTGTATTGCGATTGTCGGATAGCCTAGAAATGTCTCTGATGTTCTCCGAGGTGCCCAAAGCGTAGCCTGCTATCCCCAGTTCCAGAATACTGTCCCGTAGGTTCTGTGGGAGAATACTGTACAGCGTATTGTTCCAGTAGATGACAGAATCGAGCGAGCTGTCTAGCGTGGACTTGTCGGAATCTTCCTTCCATGGACTTGTGTTATGTTTAATCCGCGTTACCCAGGGCGTATGCTTTAGGAGATCCGCGGCAAATTTCTTCAATCGCGTTCGAGACCTTGCTGTGTCTTCGCCAAAATCAAGCTTGTCCATAGAAGCGTTCGAAGACTCTGGCAGTTGACTTTGCAGTATGGCCAAAACGCCATTTCGTTGAAGGATCTCCTCAATCTTCTCGAGAAGTTTGAGAATGTTGCTTGCAGCGTCGATAACTGGCTTGCCGAATTGCCTATCTAATGAGACGTGAAGTGCAGATGTTTGTGAAGGAATCCTTAACACTGGACGTGGTGTCCTTTGCGTGAGGGCAAGGTGCTCCAAAGCTGTCCACCATGTCTGGAAGCGAAAGAACTCCATTTCCAACTTGCACATCCAGTCGGCGAGGTCGTCCCCAAAGCCCTGGGCTTCGCGAACGGTGCGCCATACCTGGAAGCCCTTCTCAAAGACGGCGATAAGGCCGCTGAGGCCGACGATGAAGGCTGGGACTTCAAGGCCAGACATTTCGGCAGGCAGCGTTACTGGTTACAAGCCGCGACATGCGAGAGAAAACGTCAAGTAGCAAAAGCTGGGAGTCTGGGACGCGAGTACAGACAGAGTACAGGGTTTAGGATCAAGGAGTCTAGACCCGGATCCCGATGCCGGCAAACTGTGGCTCCATAATAAACCCCTCAAGTGATAACTCACATGCATCCAATATTGGAAGAGCTGAAAGACAGATCCCAGACAGTGTGGCAGTGTCAAGAAGGCTGAGTCTCTGAGAAACATGACCCCAAACCCGATTGGTCCAAGCTGATCACGACAAACGCCGTGGCTGCAACCTGTCACATCTGCCATTTGTTCTCCAACCCAGACTCAAGATATTCCAACGAAGCGAGCGCATGCATCAAGATCGTGTTGTCCTCTGTGCTAACTGCTGGCATCATGGCCGACTTCCAGTCCTTCTCCATCTACACCGCGGACCCTTCGGCTACAGAACTTATCAACCGTCCCGACAAGACCTTCGCAGTCCGAGGACAGGCTGAATTCCTCGCTGTCGCCGTCGCTTTGGGGGTCCCTATTCTCAGTGCCCACAACAATGTCGTCGCCAGTATGAATACACTATCTGCCGGCGCCGGAGCCTCGTTCGCCGTTTTCGCCTCTATCAGTGAGATGAACCTGGACCCAGATCAAGACTTCCTCAACCCTACTCCCGCCGTACGCGAATGGATCCAAGAGTCCAAATCAAAACACAAATTCCGTCGCTACGTCACCAAGAAGATCGTTACTGCGCAGGGATTTGGAGTTGACGATTCTCGCCAGCTCGCTGCCGTAATCAATGAGATACGAATCCTTTCAGACGAAACGATTCGCCAATGCAACTTCATTGTTTCTATGCTGGCCGTTTCGTGGAGCGAATCCCCCAGCCTGGGTCGATTTTGGCCTCAAGTCTTACTTGAGGCTGCCGACGAGGGCACCCTAACAGACTATCTATCCGCTGTCGAAGTAGACTTCAAAAGTCAACTGGCATTAGCAATGGAGATTGGGCGTGGGCTTCAGTTTCTACATTCTCACGGCATTGTTCATGCTGACTTGAAGCCCACAAATGTCCTTGTCTTCAGCACTGGCTATAGTGATGAACAGTATGATCTGTTGGACAAGGTCAAAATCCAACCGGTCTGTGCAAAGCTTTGCGATTTCGGGTACGCAGTTATTGTCGATGATTACAAGTCGGAAAAGCTCTTTCAAGCGAAAATAGGCAGTTTTCCTTGGATGGCTCCTGAGCTTGATGCAGAGGAGCCCATCTACTTGGATAATCTTCACAAGGCGGATATATACTCCCTTGGTTTGCTTATAGCGAGTATTTTCATGAAAGGAAGCCTGCCTTTTGAGTACATGACTCCAGAGGAAGTTTCCACCATCAAGACTATGCCGCCGGAGCATCCAAACTCGGCTGTTCTTGCAGTGCTACACAACATCAGAAACAACACTCCATTGGACGAGTACCAGGAAGAGTTCATACTCGCTTTCCTTGCAGGAACGTGCGCGCCCTCCCAAGCCGACAGGGTCTCTTTGACGACCATTCAGAACTATCTGTTCTTAGGCATCATGCAAGAGCTTGGAAAAGGTAAACCGACGATACCACTGGAGTGGTTCCCGGACCTTCGTGATGCAGGCGACAAATATTTGTGAGCCGCCAACTCTATTCACTTGAGAACACATTCTAAGTTGTTCCAGCGATGCTCTCCTCGCGATCGAGCGTAAGTATTCGAAGCCGAGACAAGAGGTGATACTTAATTCTATTTTGTTCTTGAATATCCGTGCTAACACTTTCCCAAGGAGCAAGTGAGCGAACCGGAGCCGGATATACTATCTGAACTTCGAAGGATGCGCAATCAGCTTATTTCCATTCAAATCGGAAATCCCGAGCTTGAAAGGATGTTAGCCGATACATTCAAGGATTATAGCCTAGAGCCAGGCAGCCTTCGAAAGTTCAAGAAAGTTTGGAGATCCGATGACGACTTCAAGGATGGTGCAGACTTTACTGATCGGATGGACGAGATTTTTGACAAGGCTATATTGAAGGTACCAGACGTGAGTGAAGAAGACCTACGTAACTCCGATCTCATGCCCGACCGTGACTCTGACTTTGCTTAGTTTGCATTCGAGCGTACCCTTACAGTAGCCTCACTTCCCCTAGTCGCCCGAAAAGAAGTCCTCCAGGATCTGAGGGCCATGGCTGACTCAGATTGCATCGAAGAACCCGCCGCTCCATTTCATCTGGCTGGTGCATACTTCAACGGCCAGAACGTTGAGCCGTCGATGGAAACAGGGCTCAAATACCTGGCAAAAGCAGCCATGTTGAAGAGCCCGGAGGCCGTATGCGTGATTTTGAATGTGTTTGACGCTTGCGAGGCTTCATTGCCAGAAAGTATTCGAGACGATTTGCTGGCAATAATCAAGTCTTATGGGACCCGAGCGTTTGGCTCCGCAGACGCAGTTCTATTCGACTATCAAGTACCAAGGCATATCGACCATCACGCAGTTCTCGCCAAGACCTGGTCTCGGCAATGGCCTGAGCAGTATTCAGAGTGGCTGAATACTAACCGCAGGATTATCAAAACGGCGTTTCCCGCTAATAACAACCCTTTTTTCCTAAGGGCGGAACCAAAGACGGGGCACCCTGTCTTTGATTTCGAGCAGTTGACAACCTTCAAGACAGGAGGCCCTGACAAGTTGGACCTGTCAAAGAGAAAAGACTTTATGAATGAGGTTACTCAGCTTGGCTGCCTTGAATGTTGCGATGATGATGGCTTTACTTTGCTACAGATTGCGGTAGTTAAGGACGATCTCGACATGGCCAAGATCTTGGTACTCGAGCTGGGTGCTTCTGTAAATACATACGGCAACACCTACGGCTGGACACCGCTGCTTCTCAGCTGCCATTGCGGGCATTTCGCCATGGCCAAATGGCTGGTGAAAAATGGTGCCGACCCTTCCGCTCGCGAGACTTTGCATGGCGCAACAATTCTTCACTCTTTGAATCAATTCACGGAGCGCCAAGAGTGCGAAGAGATTCTCAACATTGCTCTATCGGCAGACCTTGACATCAACAGCGGACTGAAAGATGGCATCACACCGCTTCATGCCACGTTTGCCAGCTGGGACTACTCAGATGGTGTTGCTGCCAGACTTCTCCTCGAGTATGGTGCAGACCCAACCAGGCAAGCTGATGAGTGGGATGGCCATTTTAACTTCACAACTTCAGTCTCATTGGCGGCGCTGAGGCTTGATGATGATCTTCTACGCAGAATGTTATCAGCCACGGAGTCCCTCATATCAATCGGGGGTTTGTCTGTGCGACGACGACTCAGCCAGGCCAAAGCGCAGGCATTCCACGCCCTAACCGGCGAAACTCGCTTCCACTACATGAGTGCTGTCGGTCGCGGCTACGAGAGTAAGCTCGAGGCCGTTGTATCACTCCTTGCAGATGAAGACATGCGCGAATTGGTAGAAGAACAACGCCGAGAGTCTGAAAGGGGCGCGGATATTTGCCTGGCCATGACAATTCAGAAAGCTCACGGATGCTTCATCGGAGCTCTTTTAAATGCCTTCCCAAATACAGTAGTGGACCCTCTGCTTGAGGGATCGCACAGGACATTCCTACACATAGCCATCGAAAGACGAAGCATCGAAGCTGTGCGCTTATTGATTGGGCATGGAGCAGACCTTCTAGCCAAAGACATTCGTGGGCGAAACGCCCTTCAAATCGCGGCACACTACTTTCCCACGGTTCTTGTTCAGCTGATCAATATTATGGAAGACCTCCCTCTTGAAAAGCGCAGCCAAAAAACTATCAAGGAGATCATGGAGGAGAAAGACGAGACTGGCCACACTGTGTTCGCCCAGCTCCTCCTAGAAGGCTATGATGATGAGCGACACCTTGCAGAATCCCTTCGTACTGAATATGGTCTTGCACATGACTACAAAATGGTGGATAGGAGCGGTGAATGGTCCACGTTTGTCGGTTATATGGTTAGAATAGCGACGGCAGAAGGTCTCGTTCCGGTTGAACACATTCGGTACTTGCTGGACCTTGATCCGCCCCCAGACTTTATATGCGAGTCCACAGGGACGACACTGCTTACTCTCGCAGTGCAAGGCTTCTCAGGCTGTAAGTCTCACAACAACTGCCCCCCCGGTAAGAAAACCACTGACCCAGCCGTAGCTCGGAATTCGTATGATCTACCCTGTCACCAGATCACGGCAATGGTGCTGGACAAGTATCCCGAGCACTCCAACCTCTTGCTCAGGTCCGACGAACAAGGCCGATGTGTACTACACCATGCCGCTTACTGGTCCAACAAGACGGCTTTCCAGATGATCAAAGACCATGTGCAGCGGAATTGTCCGGGAGAATCGGTTCCATGGAACATCAAAGCAGGCGGCAATACCGTTCTGGATTATGCACAGCTTGGTGTTCAAGAAAAGGCGATCCCGAAGTTAGGCCCAGACGTCAACAAAGTAGCGACTAGGTCAACCAAGAAAGCTGCCTTGGCATGCTACGAGTTCCTGCGCGAGAACGGGGCTCTGCACAACTGGGAATTACGGGGGTTGATGATAGCGTGAGTCAAGGCAAATACACAAGGAGAGTTGCGTGAAGTATGCTTACCGAAGTCAGAGCTCGATTGATGATGTATGAAGTGGATTTTGCCAGGACCGGCATCTTCCTACGAGTGGCTACGCAGAGGCTCAGTCTTGGACCGCCAGAAATAGATATGGACGGTAGATATCCCCTATTAACCACACTTACCACGTTCACCTACCTGCCACTTTCAATCTTCGATCCGCTTTTACCTACGCTGCCTAAAGTTAAAGCTCTAATGGTCATTAGGAGTTATTGAGGTTGGCGATACCGCAGGTCCAGGCTCACGGCTTATCCGCCTGCCTGTGGTTCAACTCGCCTGGCGATACGACAACTTCTACCTCAAGTTTTATTCCATCCGCCTGTCAAATCAGGCTATCGAAGGCATGGAGCAGTTCCACAATTGGATGAAGAAGCAGATGACCGAGGTCGACATTCAATACTACAAAAGTCTTTCTCTACCGCCGGGGCTGTGTAAGTCTCCCCTGCGATTGAAATATACTACTACGCATCCTCCCCGCAAGACTCTTGTCTAATCAGTGCTCGATGATAGATCCTTACATGACCCTCAACTACGAACATCGTGTACCGCATACGAAGGAGACGGTTTGCTGGAGGCGACCCGGTCGCATCTGGACTAAAGAGGAACATGACGGGCTGCTATCAGCGTTCTCTTCAATGTGGGATGTGTTCTTCGGAGCGGCCGAACGGGCATTGATAGAGCGGCTAACTGGAAGTGGTTGACGGTGAATAGTTTCACTGACAGGAGCCCGGTGACAAAGTCATCTCAACGGTCATTTTCAAGCAACTGACACTATCGAATTTCATACACAGCCTAATTATTCAAGTTTTGTTTTGGTATAGCCTCGTAGTAATCTGGAAACATCGATATCTCATTCAATACTCACACTTCTTTCAGCTTCCAACCTTTCAGAATTTGCATCCACCCACCACTTGTGAATCTCTTCCCGACCAAGCCAATTTCCATCAGGAGAAAGTTCATCCCAAGGCTTGGGACTCATAATGAAATGTACATTTTTCACTCGATCGTCCTGCCAGATTTTGCCATGCACACTGCTCTCCCTCATAGTTTTGAGAGCATTGTACACGTAAGGAAGAGGTACCCAACGTCCGGGGTAGAGGTCTGCAAGAAGATCTTGGTCAGGAAACGGGTACATATCTCCGTGAGACTCCATGCGTGCAATTACGTCTTTGTAAAGAGATTCCGATGGGTTGACAACAAGCAAGCCGCTGTTCAACTTGCCCAAGCCGGAATGCACACTCGCTCCAAGGCTTTGAGCTGACTCTGCATCGTTGTGTTGACCGCTGAAGGCGCAATTGTGGGGTGTCCAGTCGGCAGGGTAGTGTGCTCTCTTGAGAGGATTGCAAATGCATGCGTGGCTTGCAGCAAAGACTCGTTTGCTCAAAGCTGCATCTCCTGTTGCGCTTAGGACCGGGGGATCAAGCGCCATCTCCATCAACTCGTCCATGTTGCGGAGTACTAACATATCTGAGTCGAGTAGCACAACACGCGAGTACTGTATCAGAGAGAATACAACGAGCTTGGTCCAGCAATCTTGGAACCGCGGGTCGTTGGTGTACTGCTGAGGAGTGGACGGAGCAACTGGAGGGACGTTTCTCATTGCTATAGCTCGGCTCTTCAGCGCGTCGCGACCAACCTCGGGAAAGGCATTGGTGTAAAGGACGACGAGGGGGTATCTTGAGTTAACACGACGTAGACAGTAGTCTAGCGTTAGAACACCAGGAAGATAATCCAGGTTCGTGACCACGGTGGCCCAGACTTGAAGAGTGTTAGTTCCAATAGTTCGAAGATCTCGCTACTCATTTCATTCACGTACCCTTGTCCGGCCCGGTGAAGTGGCCGTTGCTTGTCATGTTGCGCCGTTGAGGAGAGAAGATTTGCGGATGGTTTATTGGCCGTACTTGTGTCAGCGAGGTTCTTCTACGTCTATATAGACGCGGATTCTCCAAGACCGCTCACCTGGAGAAAATCAAACGCGGCGACTTATGAGGGGCCGCCATCTATAATCACGCAATACTCACGGGTGCCAAGCCAAATTGGGTACCCATGCATCCATGGCTACCAAGTCCATGTGGCACAACTCTAGCCCTTATTATTGTTATCGTAATGATCTGTCTTTTCTGTCTTAAGTACCTTATCTTGAGACATTTAGGTCCCAGCATGTCTCAAGTGCTAGATCGAAGCCAAGCTGTTGGTTCAAGGGCCAGCCGTCAGCTTACCTATGGGTCAGCTTAGTAAGGGGCTAACCAAAGCCACTACAATGCTAGCTAGTGTGAGCAGGGGTAGAATATACGGTATGTAATTATCCGGGTCATCGAACACTGAAAGTCAGAAACTACTTCTACTCCTTCGCAAATGTCATCATCCAAGTTCTCTTCCAAATATCTACAAGCCTTGTACCACAACTAGACCAAGTATTGGTTCTCGTAGTTACAGACCTCTCCCGTCGGCCTCTCACCAACCCCAGTCCATCGAAACCCAGCTTAGTTCATCGACATGAGCCGCAGATTCAGCCTGTCCGGGCTGGCCGGGGTACATACTCGGCTTACCTCCTGCGTAGGCATTTTGTCCACCCATACCATATAGCAGGCCGTGGTCACCAAATCCCTTCGGTATTGCCATGTCAAAGTCGCCATTGCCCGTATTCGTAATGTCGAGTTGTTCAGTCTCCATGGTTTGCGCATTTTCCGCCACCGCCGCCAAGGTTCTTTTGATGTCTGACACAATCCTCGGTGGAATCAACGGCTCTCCCAACTGCTTCAAAGCTGCTTCGAGAGTATCCCAAGCCTGCAGGATGACACTGGTGAAAGGATTGGAAAGGGCATTATGGACCAGTTCTGAGGAGCGGAACCGAGCCTCATAATTATCGCTCATCGCCTCCCAAGCGTACTCAGCTTTCCGGCCGACAGGTCTGACTTTCAGGTCTTGAGTGATACGGATGTATGCAGGGAACGGGAAGTAGAGTTGAAGAAACCAGCCAAATCTTTTCGTTAGAGGTGAGGATGCCAGCTTTGTATCACATTCAAGCCACCTCAAAGCGTGAGATAAGGAAGCATCGCGCTGCGCCTCAGTGCGGTGCGTGGTAGGATCGAGATGTCTAGAATAGTCTTCCTTGAGGCGGTAGTTTGAGAGACATCGTCGTGTCGTCCATATCGTCATGAAGTGGAGTGGATTTTCTGAGTCACAGAACTTGAGAAAGTTTTCCTCCATTATGTTCTCCAAGACACTCAAATCGCCGCCTCCCGGGAGCCTCTTGGCAATAGGCTTCAATACCGGGTTGGTAAAGTCGAGATGAAACGGAGTATGGCGGAGGAACTCCCCAAGCTCGCTGCGCACAACAGCGAAAAGCGCCTCGCTAATATTTGCCTGAGCCGCTGGTGGTTCTCTCATCTCCTCTCGAAGCTCTGAATCACTGACGTTCAGTGGCGTTTTGCAGTCCCAGGTCGGCGAGAGTATCGTAGACTTGTAGTCACCCAGCATACTGATGCGAGCGTCAAAGAGCATGAGTGACCACCAAAGTCTTCTGCGCATTTCAGCTTCGAGAATAGTGCATCTGGCATTGATCGACTCTGTTTCAATGCCCATGCGACGTGCAATACGCATTGCGACGCCAAGCATGGATGAAATAGAGCGAGGATGAGCGCCAGTGCTGGTTGAGTGCTAGATGTCATCAGCACGAGTGGGCATATCCGTTGGACAAACTTGCCAGATAAAGGTACAATGCGGTCAGACAGTCACGATCACTGGTTCGTAACAAACCGCTGTTCAGAAGAGCTTGCTGGCACCCAAACTGATACTTGGTCAAGAGATCCTTCTTTGGTTGATGAAATACCGATTGGCAGTCATCCCGTGTCAGACTTAGAGTCGCCATGCAGTATATGCTAAACATGAGAGCTTCTAGGGCAGGGCTGATGTTTTCCACGTTGCTGGCAGCATCGATGATGCGTCCTTGTAGACTGGGAGCGTGTGTGACTTTGAGCAGCGGATTCACATTGTCAAGGTATAGCTGCCAGAGTCTGAAGATGTGGACCGGTTCAGGGTGGAGAGTAGTAAGGTCGACGGCAGTATAGCGCGATCCAAACAGAATGTGGTCATCATTAGTAAATAACTGATCCCACGCCAGTCTGATATCGGATTCTTGTACGCCATTATTGAGGTTTGTCGGCTAGTTCAACGAGTTTCAGCGGAGAGCTTCAATTACCGGTGTTAACATCGTACCTCCTTGCTTATGACGTGCCAGAGATTCCTGAGAACAGTTAGTCATGGTTAGATTCAAGGGGCAGTTTAGTAAGAGGATTAAGAAGGGGACTGGGAATGGGGCGACCGGGCGTATGTAAAAGTCAACATACTTGGCTTCATATCCGCTTTCAGATTTCATAGCGGTCGAGGAACGTGACACATCCAGCACCTCGGCTTCCGGCTGCTCATCATCCGAGGCATAGCTACCCTCGGGGGTTTCCTTGTCTGCAGTGGTCGAGCCTTTGTGAAGAGGTTCAAATTTGACGTTATTCTGGCGGAGCAAGCCCTCGTACTTCCTGAGACGATCCAGAAGCTCTCGCTCGGGGAATCGCCGTCTCCTCCGACGCTCCTGCGTTGCGGGGACACATTGAAATTGGTGCTTGGAGCAGTTTGAGCAAGGAAACGTGCGGTCACATTTGACCTTGCGTTGCTGACAGAGGAGGCAAGCAAGGACGCGCCGGGGCTTCGTCTGAGTGTCGGGTTTGCTTGTTCCGAGCGTTGACATGGCTACAACAACAGGGCTTTCGAGCTCCTTAGGCACAGTGACAGCGCAGCTCGGTAAATTCGATGGCCATGAAATGCCAGAGAAACGTCGTAGTTTGTCTTGTGCAGCACTTGTCCACTCCGGGGGAACGAGTCTTGACTCACTTCGGATATGGTGATGCTGTCTCGGGCTTTTCTAATGTCCGAACTTCTCCACTTTTCGTCGATCCTCAGGCCTCCTGGGCTTGTTGGAGTCCGACTAACAATTTCCGTCGAACACAAGTCTGTATTACGAACTTATTATAGACTGAACAAAAGCAGTTTCTGAGTTTCAAAAGAATCGATATCTGAGGTGTTGACATGTAACAGTCTCTTACACTGGCATAGGAAAGTTGAAGCTTTTCCTTTCGTGTCTGATTAGGTACTTGAGATGATGATATAAACTCGGTATCGAAGTCCTACAACTAGGCCGATAGCTACGCACTCACCATCTACGGATAGACGAGTCGTTTATCCTCAACTTCAAAAAGGACTTCACTAATCACCACGACGCCTTGATACTCGTTCCAGCTATTGTTCCGAGAATCTCACGTCTTCTGCCTATTCCAAGGCCATACTTCTTAGGATTATCCTATTCTTTGAAGTTGGCTCATCATCTCTGAGGCTGCTCCAACTTTGGCAACCTTCATTGTTGGTAGGGCCATGGCAGAAGTTGGCGCTTTGAGCATCTTTGCAGGATTCTACAAGTTGATCTCCACTATTAGTATTATTATTATTACCTCTTCTTCATCCAAACGGCTTGATTCATCCCTCGATTTTGTTTACTGACTCTGCTGGTTTCCTGGACAAGTAAACAAAGCTATAGGGCCTCCTCGGTGCCATGATGAACATTGCCTCGAGTGTGGGCCCTTTGATCGGTGATGCCTGAATGTCAAATACGTCAGAAAGATGGTGCGTTACATCAACTTACCCCTTGGTGCCATGGCACTGCGGCAAGTGTTCCAGATCGGGCTTACTACGTCGTATCGTACCATCCTCGGTTCAAGGGCCCCGGAGCGGGATATCATACTTAAGAAGCCTGCGTCTGAGAAACCAGGAAGTAAGTATGCTAAGCCGGTAGAGGAATCAAATGGAGAAGGGCTCTTGAAGTACGTTCTGGTATCGGGGTTCGTTTCCCGTAGCGGTGTTAGTACTGAGGCTTATCACATTACTTGAGGACTGTTTCTTTTCACTCAATCCAGGTTGACTCGTCGAAATCACTACTATTTGTATTAACTTTGAGTTATGCAATAGAACATTAACAGACTTATCTTTTCATTCAACCCAGTATCAGCGAAACATTTGTCCAGGCGTCAAAGACCCTCACAATCACGGTTTGCGCTGGATGGAAAATAGCCCGAATATGACAGAGCAAACCGATGACAAACATAGCAGTCAACCGTCAAATTGATACATGATGCCACTATACAAGCTGTATAAGATCTACCATTTTTTCTATATAAGCTACCATATGCGCGCTATTGTCCAGAAGAGTTTTAATAGATGTCTGATGCAGAGGGGCGTGTCGAGCTTCATTGTTCAACCGCTGAGACGTAGCGCGACTCTGAAGTCAATAGATGAGTTGCCACGGCTCGGAAATTTCACAGCTATCTGGAAGTTCATATCTTTTGTTAATCTTATAACGTATCTCTTATTAAGGGAACGCCTTTTCCGGGATAGCCAAAGAGCCTCGCATGGATGTGTCTATCGAGGAATACAAAGTAAATACAGTACTTTTCTTGGTCCAGTAGATTCGGACACGTTCAACGCTTGACTACCTTCAGCTCCAAATATCTCAAAGGAGGGAAGACAATGATAGCCCACCCGCAGCCTAACCACATACCAAGATCTGCTTTGGAGGCGGCCACGGAGATTGGGCCAACAAACCAGACCTGGGACATGCCAAGGATAGCACCAACCCAACCAAGTATGAAGCTCGCAAGTGCAGCCCATCCAACTGGAAGATATGACCTATCCTCCCATGCAGCCCAGTCAAAACCACGGCGTCCGCGGAAGAGTTTGTGCTCCAGAGCGACGATGCAAATCATGAGCATGACCCAGTAACCCATGAGGGCGACAAAGTTCTGGAAGATGACAAGCAGGTGCTCGCGACCAGCCATGGCGAGGACCAAGGCAACCAGAGTCAGGACAGAGGACCAGACCCAGCGGGGGACAGCCTTGCCGTAGCGGCCGAGGACCTGGCATCCCAGAGCGGCCGAGTAAATCGACGGGGTACTGTTGGCGATGACACCAAGAGCCACAACGACGGAGCAGAAACGTCCGAAGCCATGGAGGGGGTCGAAGGCGGCGACAATGAGTGCGCCGGTGCTGACGGCATTGGCGTCAGCCCAGGCCTTGTTGTTAACGATACCGGTGGCTAGTCCAATAGCAATGAGGTAGACAAGGTTGAAAGAGAATGTCAGGCCGGTGACGGTGAGCAGGAAGATCTTGGTTCGCGAGGTGCGCTCAGGGTAGTAGACATAGAAGTCGGAAGCGGCTGCGGCCCACGAGTTGGGTACGTAGAAGCAGAGTGAGAAGAAGGAGAGACGGTTAGCCATGAGCGTGGAGCCTGCCACGGTGGGTTGAGCGGAAGCGTCGAAGTAAGGGCCAGCGGTGCCGATGAGGACCGAGAGGGCGATGACCTGGGGGATCCAAGCGTATCTGGGAGGTATGTAAGCTCATTGTCCATACAGTGAGATGGGAGAGCATACCGTTCATATTTGTGGAAGATGGCCATGCCAAAGACTGCAATAATCCATGTCACAATTGCAACGACAATGACGCCGACCAGGATGGTCATGCTGCCGCCGCTCACGGCAGACAGAACTTGACCACCGATGATGCAATCAATCGTAGTATAACCGGCCATGAGGACGATGTTCAGGAGGGTCGGCAGCTTAGCCGGCCAGTATCCCATAAAGTAACGCAAGACAACCTGCGAAATTCGTGTCAGCCATGGTCACGCAACAGTCAAGGGCCTGGTACAAACCATAGTGCGGTTACCACTCTGCGGCCCCCAGGTGGCCATGTACGCCGTCGAGCAAGCACCGAGGATGGTGCCAAACACAGCCAGGAGTGCGCTGTCCAAGAAGCCCAGGCCAAAGACCATGGGGCCGAAGAGACCTGTGGCCAAGTTGTTGAGAGACAAGTTGGCGCTGAACCACAGCACAGCGACCTGGAGGTCCGCGGCGTGCGAGGCGGGCTGGCGCTCCTCGGGAGGGACACGCTCAATGCCTCTTGACTCGATGCCAGCAAAGCTCTCGATACGATTGTTGAGCGCCTTGAAGCGGGAGGAAGGGGGAGCAGGCGACTCAGCCGCGCTCAGGGCCTCGTCGGCCGAGGGCGACGTGCTGACCTTGCCGCACTTCTCGGACACCATCTCGACATCATGAGTAGGGGTCACCATCTTCTCGAAGACCAGGAACAGTACGCGCGAGTGACAGTGTATGCAAGATAGATGAGGGACAATATAAAATAAATCAATGGAGATTGATGAAGGAGGCGGATAGATAGCCAAGTTGTGTGACCTACAGTGCGCAGTGCAGCACAGCACGACAAATCTGACCGAGACAAGCAGAAGGAACGTCTGACAGATGCAGAAAAAGAAATGATAACTCAGGTAGCGCGTATGAGAGAAGGGAATCGATTAGAGTTTTGTTTATCGAAAGGTGCAGCAGCTGCGGCTTACAAGCCCTGGTCAAAGGCCGTCGTTCGCATACAAACCTTCGCGTGCTCACGCAGTTTTAGTCCCAGCTAGTGTCGCCCCCCAGGGACCAGCAGGGTTCATGCGCAATTTATGATCCCCTGCTTCACGACGTCTGCGACTCTGTGTTGGTTGCTCGAGACCGCGAAACCCTTGTCCCTCGCCTCGCATTAGCTGCCATGAAACCAAACTACTGCGGTGATCTAGACTTCTCCACCGGCCACACGCTAGCACTCATCCTTGTGTCAGAGAGGGGCCTGCGGATCAGGCGGAAAGCCAAGAAAAAGAATGCGGGAGCCAAGGGGCCAAGAAGCCAAGAGGCGGGAGCCAAGAGATGTGATAGATAGATCATGATGTGCCGGAGCCAAGCAGCCAAGCCACGGGAGCCAAGCAATATCGCGGGTTATTAGCGTCTGGGCGAATGGCTTCAATGTCTCATTCCACCAACGTCTTGTTAAATTCCACCAACGTCTTTTTAAAATTTACAGCAATCACTATACTTCATACAGTTGCTGGCTCTAGTACATATAAAACCTCCCACATAATCAGACAACCTATGCTTTTCCTTCATCGCCCATTCTCGTAAATAACGCTTCCACATCTCCATTACTTATTTGCAGTGACAGCCACCTTGGTCACCACCCTGATGCGATCACTGGTATGGTGTGCGTGGCGGGGACTACTGCTGACCTCTGCCTCTGTGCCATACGGCTGCTGCGCCAAGTCTGGTCCCTTCTGGTCTACGAGCTCGATCTCGCTGCCATTGTCAGGAGACGCATTGGTCCGCATGCCCTCCTCGTCGTCCAGCTTCGACCACGGAGATACTTTGCTGGCCAGGTGATTGCTCCTCGGGGCCTTGCGACGAGCCGAGTTCTCGGGGTATGAGTTTGGATACGATGGGTTCGACGAGTCGCCCTTGGAACCAAGTGCGAGGCGAATGACGGGCCAGCAGAGCGGCAGGTTACCGACGTACATGGCCACGCCCACCTCTGCCACATACCAGTACAGAAAGACGTACGAGTTAGGGTTGCTGAAGTTGTAGTATCGGTTGAGAATGGCCGCAAGAATCTGTAAGTGAATCAGCGAGTGTCATCAATACCGTGACACATTCTTCTCACGTTGAAAACACCCAGACCAAAGACGCAGCAGAGACCGATTTTCCTGCAACTGTCAGTTCATAGTTGGGCAAAGACTCTCAGGTTTGACCAACCTCTTCCTTGGTATGCGGATCTTGATCATGATTGGAATTGGAATGAAGAGCAACATCAGATCCGAAGAAATGTTGCAAGCCGTCGCGAACATCATGTGGTTATAGTAGGACGCGCATTGGCCTGATGTCGGTTAGCAGCCAGCCACAGCGACATTCCAACATCCAGCGACGTACTGATCCTGACCGGGACACTCCAATACTCGTAGGTGGGATTGCACCAGTAAAAGACAAACATGAAAGTAACGAGCAGGTACGTCAAGACGCAGTAGCCCGCCACGAATCTGACAGCCCATCGTTGTCGCATCGAGGTGCCCTCCGTCAGTCGAGCGTAGAGCAACAACAGACATGCTTTGATAGTCCATATCGCCGTGAGGGTAAATATTTCGAGAACAAAGGTCATTTTGCTACCAAAGATGGCCTGGTCCCTCTCCGCGGCCGTGAGGTGCGCGGCCTTCTCAGCAGGCATGTAGTTGCTGCCATTCTTGGCGACTTCGTTGATGGAGACGGTGACGCCAGTGAAGTTGATCTGTGGGCGGAGCGGATCAGTATGGCCAGGTAAAACGGAGAGAGTGGCAGGCTACGCACGAGAGCAAAGCACATGAGGTAATCTTCAATCGCGAGGAGACTCCATTTTGTAAGCTTCAAGCGTCGGGCTATCCTGTTTAGTTAATGTCAGTAACGATACTGGGCTGCCAAGGAACAATAACTCACAGCCGCAACGCAACCACCAGCACGCCCAAAATCCAGAGTATCCAAGACTCGATTAACAAACAGTCCACAAGTTCCATGATGGCAGGAAGGTTGAAGCAAGCATAACTTTGGCACACGCGGAGGCTTCCAAGAAAGAAAAGAATGGAATTTCAACTGCGATCACGACAATTTCTATAAACTGTACCCGCTCCTACATGGCTAGAACTGGTCAAGAAAGTAAGGGATCCTGTCAGGGGCAAGACGGCGGTTCGCAGGATTTTGCAGCTCTAACTGGACCGGTATAGCACGCCGACCGTCGAGTGTTCGAGCTTCAGCCACCGAATGCGGGATATTAAACACTTTCTTCTTCTGCTTCCAATGCTGGCCTGCAGCACCGAAGATAGTGGACAAGGCATCCTGGGCCTCCGAGAAAGACGGGGTCGAGCTAGGGCAGCGCTAGGGTCTTAAGTAGAGTAGCTTCGTCTGCGGCTGAGGGCAGTGGCTACGCGGGCCGTTTCCGGGCCTTGTTCCGCCTGTTCCTACGCCTAGTGGGCAAGTCCTTAGCTGCCGAGATCATACGACGTAGGAGCCCTGCTTCTGCCCTGCTGGGTACGCAGTGGTCAAGTTAGCGTGCCGGCACCTGCTTTTGGGGGCCCCGTCCGTGCAGGCGGAGAAATCCATCGTGTTCTCAGCCATGAATTATTCAACGTCTCATTTGGAACATGCTGGACCTCCTCTAGCTTGAGTAGCCTTAAACCTAAATTCTTCAGTGTTTATACGTATTGCACGTTTTTGCCGAGATGCTGACCGGAACTTTGCTTTTGGTAATGTTCCGATTTAAGAACAGTGAGAAGTGAGAATAAGATCTAACAGCCGTCCTATCGGTGTTTCATGTACTGCAATAAAAAGGAAAGACGGAGGGGCAAAAGAACGGAAAGGAAAGGGAAAAGGAAAAAAGGGACAAGAGAAGCATCTTCTGCATAAACCCATGTCTGGGCGGTCGGTTAACCATCACCACAGTTTGGCTTTTATTCCCCCTGCTGGATGTAAACTCGGGCATCTTTAGGCGCTCCATTAACAAAATTTAAAAAAAAAAGTAAACAAAAGCCACTACGGACGGAGTACCTACGTAATACTATGGCCCCCTTCCATGTCCTTTCCACCTCGTTGGTACTTTGTGGAGCGAACAGTTGGGTCTAGCCGCTAACACCTTTTGTAACATCTGCTCCGTCGTTGATCCGCTGCAATTTGGCGTTTTATTATCGTCCGTTATCGTCTCATCAGGTCAGTGTAATTCTCGCACCATTCTCCCGTGGTGTTGTATAAGTGTATGGTCAGCACCCGAACCGCACAGGGCGCAGACAGATCAGATACATACGTATTAGTCTACCTACTCGATCGCGATGAAGGGTGCACCACCAACCGTCACTGCCGACGACTTCAGCCGTCTCGCCTTCGACTTCATCATCGTCGGCGGCGGCACAGCCGGCTTGGCAGTCGCATCCCGTCTGGCAGAGGCTGATGCCTCCTTCACCATTGGCGTGCTCGAGGCAGGAGGCGTCGCCACAGACGACGAGGATATCGACGTTCCCGGCTACTACGGGCGGGCAATAGGCGGCCGCCACGATTGGCATCTCGAGACAGTGCCTCAGCAGGGTCTCGGGGGCCGCGCTCTACCCTGGCCACGAGGAAAGGTGCTAGGGGGGACCAGCGCCTTGAACTACATGGCTTGGAATCGCGCTAGTAGGGATGATTACGATGCATGGGAAGCCTTAGGGAACCCGGGGTGGGGTTGGAATGATCTGTTGTGAGTGCAAGCATCTCTCCTGGAACAAACTTCTTCTCTGCAGGAGATAGCCAGGTTAACCACGCTTCGACAGGCCATTCTTCAAAAAGTCCGAGACCTTCCATCGGCCGCGTCACGGCGTGCAGGACCAACACGACGTCTCCCACGACGCAGACACGTTTGGTCGGTCCGGCCCAATCCAAGTGTCGTATCCCACCGACTACTCGCCCTCGCATAGTCTCTGGCACAAGACGCTTAATGCTGTCGGTGTTGACACCAACCCGTCCCACGTTGGCGGCTCAAACGTCGGCGTCTGGACTTGCGTGAATGCGGTAGACCCTAGATCTGCCAGCCGTTCATTCGCTACCGACTACTGCCCATCCGTGGCGTCGAACCTACACATTCTCACTGAGGCTACGGTAAATGAAATTGTCATCCAGGATATCGGTGGCCAACATGTGGCTACCGGCGTTCGCTTTGAATGCCACGGCAAGGAGCACGCCGCTTCCGTGTCCCGCGAGGTTATCCTATCTGCTGGGAGCGTCAAGTCGCCGCAGATTCTAGAACTCTCCGGGATAGGCAACCCTCGTGTGCTGACTCGAGCTAGCGTGCCCGTCAAGGTTGACAGCCCAAATGTGGGAGAGAACCTGCAGGATCACCTCAGTAAGCACCCAGGGCAGATCATGGCCCGTCACCCCAAGTGAAGTGGCTATGCTAACACGACTGATCGACAGTGCTGGCTATGATATTCGAAGTTGACCCTCTTCTCGCTAATCGAGATGACTTGAAGAAAGATAAGGAGCTTGCAGCCGCAGCTTGGGAACAGTACTCGCGTGACAAAGCTGGTCCCTTGACGGTTCTCCCCTGCTCCCTCTGCTACGTGCCCCTCGCCCACGCCATACCTGGCGATTCCCTCGCTGGCCTCTACACCAAGGCGGCCGAGTTGGCTGCTTTTGATGCAGAGAAGAAAGCCATTTTGACGAAGCGACTCGACGGCCGCGCCAAGCTAGGTCAGATCGAATACATCTTCGATCTTGGCAACTGGAGCCCCTACTTCCAAGGTGAAGACGGCAAGAAATATGGAACCATGCTGCAGATCCTACAGTATCCATTTTCCGTGGGCTTGATCCACATCCGTCCCACGGGCGATCACCCCACAACGGCCGAGGACAAGCCAGATATCGACCCGCAATACTACAACGGCGCGCACGGAGCCCTAGACTTGGAAGTGATGAAGGAGTGCGCGCGATTCCTGGACAAGATCGTGCACACAGAGCCTCTCTCTGGCATCATCCGTGCGCCAGCCTCGCCATCAGCTGCGACGTTGGAAGACAAGGATGGCCTCGGAGAGTGGATCGTGCAGAACACCATCACCGACTGGCACCCGGTGGGCACCTGCGGCATGGGAGGACGTGCTGGCATCAGGGGCGGCGTAGTTGACGAGCGTCTGCGTGTGTACGGAGTCAAGGGCCTCAGAGTTGTTGATGCAAGTGTCATGCCGCTCCAGATCAGCGCCCACGTGCAGGCTACGGTTTATGCTATTGCGGAGAAAGGGGCGCATATGATTCTAGAGGATGCCAGGGATGGAAAGTAGTGGGATCCTTGCGAGATGTCTAAATACAGCGTCGTATCACATGCTGTCAAGGCAGACACGTTTTCACCACCCATTTGTGCTATATTACGCTGATCTTCTGGCGAATGCTATGACTTGCAAAGAGTTGAGGGCACTGCTGTCTCGTCTCGCCCACTTAACAGCAAGTCTACAACCTACTGGAGGGCATGCTGTAACCTTCACTGGCATCCATAAGGACCTAGGGTAAGCATTGGAAAGTGAGTAACGTATATCCAACCGACGTCTCTACTCGGGTGGTGATCCCAGACAGACCAGCCAGGGTGTTGCATGTAGGCTATCAACCAAACAGGCAGCTGCTACATCCTCTTCAACCCACATCCATACATTAAACATGCTTTCCGAGTCTCTGGTGGGTTCGGGGTTTCGGAAGTGGCTCCGATACCAAGATCATCCGTTTCAGTTCCAACTACAGGTATTCGGTGTTGCCATCTCGTATTATCTCACCCTCATGCATGCTGGTGAATAGACTGGTTGCTGAGTTGTCACCGTTTCCGTATTAGCTAGGATTCTAAATCCTACGTCCTCAAAGACGTCATGCTATTCAGGCCCTTAGGCATCTTGTGCTCGGGCAATTGTTGGCACCGGCAAAGCCCAATCCACAACTGCACATGTCGCCAACCATGCCACCTCCAGTTCGAAACCCTGAGAGCCTCTACAATTCTCACCATTCTCAGCCTTTCTCGTGGTTGCCGACGTTCTTCTTTGGAACCTATTCATCAAGACTGGCCCAAACAGATCGACGGTTTGATCTAGGAGAATTTCCACATATGCGCAAGGTATTCGTGAACCCCACTGCAGCGAGTCCAGATGAAGGTCTGATATGATGAGGATAAGACAAATGTACTCAGTGGGTAAAACAACGCTACATAGGGTCATGATCGATTTGCTAGAACCCTAGCCCTCATTGGTGGTCTTCGTAGGTAGACAAACTAATGGTCATCTATGTAAATTGCCCGTTGCTCTTTCAAAGGCCAGGTGCTTCCACAATAATAAACACAGTTTTTTCACATTTTAAGCATTATAACCCAATACTTCCACAATTGCCTAGTTTTAAAATTGGCGTCCTTAACGGCGTTATGAGGCCAGTTATGCGGAACAGAGAAACAGGGAAGCACATTTCTGGTCATTCTAGAAGTGTCTGGACAACCAGATATATCCAGATTCCGAAACCCGAAATTCAGCTTTAACATGACATAGAGTTCATGCCTAGTATCGTGACCAACGAGGAAAATATTGCGATCTTGTCGAGTGCATTGCCTTATGCTGGCGAGCAATTTACGTTGACTTACCATAACAGACTACCTAAAAGTAAAGTTTAACTGAGCCTTCCAGCAGTATTCTAATGAACCGCTGACGAGGTTATACGTCGATACTAGCTGGTATCGTCGACCTGGGGGAGCGATATCTCGAGTGTCCAAAATGGCGAGACCGACTTGAGTGCCTAACTTTCGGGCCAGGTGTTTGTCAAAGTCTAGAGTGAAACTGACTTCCAAGTAAAGCCTGTGGCACCCTCTAGAACCTTAGCTTTGTAAACCGAAGGGCTAGTATCTGGCGGCGTGCTTGAACGCCAGTTAAAAGCAACACCAAAGGGAAACGTAACAATCCCGTGAGTGCCGCTGATACTAACAGCGACGGGGGAAGAGAATGTCACGAATGCTATGTATCGAGAATTGAGTAATTGATTTTAGAGATGAGAGCGAACCCATGGGGAATACAGCGTGGTTAAGTGGCAGATGCTTTATCTTCATGGCTGCAGGCGTAGAACGAGCTATCACTGAGTTGATCTCATCTACATGTCTTGAATACTTAATCAAAGTCATAGAATTTCCACTCCGCCTTGAAGTCCCGCGAGAGCTCATCACCCGTGACTAACGCCCTGACCAGTTCAATCGGCATCATATTCGTCTTCAAGATGGTGTCGTGGAATTCTTTCTCCGACATTTCCTTCTTGTCCACCACCATCTCTCTCAGCTTCCACAACTGTAGAGCGCCTAGCATGTACCCAGCCTGGTAGAGCGGCGAGTAGCTGCCCTCAACTGACCGCCGTACCTCTCCCTCGGCATTGCTCCTTTCGTGGTAAATCCTCTCAACCAGCAGATCGACGGCCTCTTGGGCAGTCATCTCGCCGAGGTGGAATTTGAGCGAGAAGATGATGCGCAAGCAACGATGCATTCGCCACCAAAGGGCCCCGATTCGATTCTCCGGCGAGTGGTGAAAGTCATCCCTGGAGTATAAGAGAAACTCCCAATAGAGTGACCAGCCTTCGACATAGAAGGGTGTGTCGAATATCTCCCTTCTGTGGGCGTTGTATCTATCTGCCATGTAAAGCTGCAGACGATGGCCCGGAAACATCTCGTGAAAAACTGTTGCTCGAGCAAAGTGCTTGTTATTTCCACGCATGACCATGAGCTTCAGGTCATGCTCCATAGACACCACGGGGTACGACACCTGGATGACGGGACCACCGAGGAAGAAGGGGGACACCTTTTGACGCTCGGCTTCGATCATTGTCATCCGCCATGTCGAGTTAGCCAGCGGCGGGACAGTAATGAGATCGTGTTCGGTAACAAAGAGGCTGCTCTCGACGGTTAACTCGCGCACCATCTCAGTCTGCTTGCCGGGGTCCATGTAATCGTTCTTGACGTGGTCGAGGGCCTTCTTCCAATCTTTGCCATAGCCAAGGGCCTCTGACTGCTTGATCATCTCCTTCTCGCACCACTTGAATTCTTGGTTGCCAATCTTGATCAGCTCTTCAGGTGTGTATGGAATCATCTCAGCCTCGAGCTCGACTTCCAGGCCTTTACGACCAATTGGTTCACCGATAATGGCATCGTCTCCATCCTTCTTGTTCATGCCGGCCAGCTCCGTCTCCACAACGGTGAGATACTTGATTAGCGTCGTATTTGTAGCCTGCCAGGGCGTTGTGACCCAAAAGTCGAACAGAGGGTCATAAGTGGAGTAGAATATGAACCATTCGCCCAGGTGCTCGAGGAGATCCGTGATAGCCTTGGTCGCGAGAAAACCTGTCGTTGCAGTGACATTGAAGCCACCGCTCTGCACCTTGCCCTGAACTTTAGTGATAGATTTGTTGATGTCGTTGAGGGCCTTAGCAGTTTCTTTTGCTTTCATTGGCTCAACATCTTGACGGGCCTCGAGAAGTCCAATCAGGTCGTCTGCAAAGGGTAGCAGAGGCGCAAACTTCTCCTGTGAGGCTTTTTGGAGATCTAACTTGTTGAGCTGGCGCGTATGATAGGTACTGAGCAAGATGTAGTCCACCTTGCCCTCTTGGTCCAACCCGTCAAAGTCGATTTTGCTAAGAAGTTTCTGCTCATTTTTATGATATTTTTCCAGGGCGTCGAATCGTCTAGGAGCGATATCGATGTTGTAGAACTCTCCTAGTTCCCCTAAATCTGCTTGGACTCGTACGACGTGGCCGGCCATGGACATGTTGAGGGAGTCACTCGCAAGAGCCAGTGATCCCCAAGAGCCTGCGAAGAGACTAATACCCAGCGCTAACAATGCAATCATCATGACGCAGCTTTGTCAGTCAAGGACGATAGCAGTGACTTGATAGAAGCCGTCGGTTCCTGGCGGCCGCTTCTGTTACCCGGGACTGATCTGAACTTATACTCGCCGACTGCCAGGAACACCGGAGCACCGTATCTTCTGCATCGGGATCGCACACCGTATTTCTGTGTCGGAAGCGATGCCCGTACATTGGCGTCGGTGCGAAAGTCCGCATCGTTTGCAAAGGTTACGCAGGGTTCCCCGCTCGCTGATAGCCGGGGACTTTTGAAATGACCAGTTGTACAAGCTTCGATATGCCTTATACGGTAGGTGGCATTTTCTGTCAGGTCACTCAGTTAAAGACTAGCCTATTTGGCAATTATATGTTGTGGTACGTCCTATCGGGCCATGGCGGGTACGTCATAGGACGGGTAAACGTAGCCTGAGATAGATGCAATACCCGAAGTTTACTGCTATGGCTATGTATGTATTATGATCCAGATACCTGAGACTTGAGGTCTTATCAAAATCGTATCAGCGAGACATTATCTCAAGGTTGAGTCTATTGAGAGCTTGAGATAAGCACTCACCATAAGGAACTCGCACAACTTCGGCCACAGCTACCGACCAGAAATCTAGAAAGTGTTACAGGCTCGGTACGAGGCTAGTGCTTATCAGAGGGTAACGAAATTGGTAGTATTAGGGACGATCAGCTTGGCACGAAGCTGATATCCGCCTAAGCTAGGTTAGGGCACGATAACAATGGCTAAATAGGGTACTCCATGGGGAGAATAAGTGGCGGGTAAATCAGTCCTGGATCCTTCAGATGTGGATAATATTTCTCAAACACAAATGGCATTCTGAGTCATCTTATCTTCATCCGTGTAATGCCTGCCACAACCATCCGACATAGCTGTTGTGCTCAAAGCCCGCCACATCCACATCGAAGCCCTGCTCAGCCAAGTTCTTGACGGTCAAAAGGCCCAGATTCCAGAACGCTTGACTGCCGTCAATACCCAGTCGCCATCAACAAAACGAAGACACCGTTCAGCCGCTCCGGCATACACTGAGTTTAGGGGACGCACTTCTTAAACTTCCCATATTATAGACTTCGGTCTTTTCAATAAGTTATTATCACATGTCAAGAAACCGTGCTGGAAGCTTGGCACGTCGTTTTACCAGAAACATCATCCTTGACTACTTGAAAATGTGCTTTTCACCACATTCAATGCTCGTCTTAGCTTGCAATCGTAGGTTCGTAAGACCTGGCTACAAGACGCTGCGCAGATAAAGTCACGGTCTATGAAATGAATCGATATGGTGGCCGACGAGCCCTATGGCGATACTGTGCCGACCCTGGACCTTTCGCTAGCGGGGGTTATGGGGAGCCTCGTGGTTAACAAGGGAGGGCTAGATTAGAGACACAGAGTGAAAGTTACTCGCAGTCTGTTTACTGGAGTTCATAAAAGAAAGCCAAGTGCAAAATAAACCTAGAAGACAATCGTTCCAAGGAAGATTGAAGACAATACCTTAGCCTTTAGATATTCTGCGACATAGAGCCGAGCGATAGGTCAACGAATATGCTATCATTTGGCCCCCCAAACTAAGTCGACACTCTAAAATATTCAACACTGAAAAAGTTCTGCCGGTTATCGTCGATATCTCTGATCCATTTCCCGCGATAGAAGTCTCCAATGGCAGTTGAATCATTGATAACCATCGCTGTAGTTGGACAAAACACGATCATCGTAGAGGCTTCTCTGACGAACGGATAACCTGATCTGGGCGCTGAATTGGATTTTGATTGGTAGCTGGAAGAAACATTAGGCTTCAGGAAGAAGAGGGGCCGTGAAGTTACCAAAAACATCACGCAAGAGCTTTTGTTGACGAAGTCACAGCTGCCAGGGGTCCAGGCCATCAAGCTCCTCTTCGGGTTCAGTGATCGGACCGCTAAATGAAAGCATTAAAGAGAGCCATTAGCACAACTAATGATGTCAATGGACATGGTCCTACCCTAGTATGCATCGAGATTAACTCAATCTTTTCGGTTATAGCGATCCGGACGCTGACGACGGCGGGTCCAACTGGATCCTGGAGTGGATGAGTGGTATGAGGAGTCTGACAAGCTCTTCTTCTCCGCCATCGATCTCAATTATGAAGATCACCTTTTACTTGAGACTTTAATTACCCCGAGCTTGATCCCGTGGCATGGGCTGATGATTCGAAGAGATTTTCGCGTATGAACAAGGAGAAGGACGATGCTTTGCGTTTCGGGTCGCTGGGATGTCGTCCCCTTGTCGCCAAGATTGGCCCAGTGCATTGGTAACATATTTGGCTGATGCTCATTTTACTTGCTTTGATTCGTAGAACTATGGGATATGACGCTACGCTATGCGTGATTCCAGGGATAGAACATCTGTGTTCCATCGAGGTTGCGCAATCTTGGACCATGTCCTTCCAGTATTTGCCTGTTCTCGGATGCCACCTACGCGAGATCATATTCCGCAATCAACTTTTCAGCGGCCGTCACACCCGTGACATAGGCGACCGACTGAACGTGGCAGTTGTTCAAGATGGGCACCACACCCATATCAGCAATACGCAAGTTCTCGAAGCCAATCAGCTTAAAGTCGCTATCGACAACAGCATCAGCGTCTCCAGCCTTGCCCATCTTGGTCGTACCGGTCATGTGCCAGCTTGAAGAGATGGTTGACCGCCAGTGGGCAAGCAGCTCTTCATCCGAGTCGCCCTGAGGGCCTGCAAGCATCGCCACGTTGTCTTTGGAGTAGCCCTCAGACTTGATAAGGCGGAAAGCGTCACGCAGCGACTCGATAGCTACGCGGCGGTCGAAGGGTGAGGAGAGAAACTTGGGGTCGAACTTGAGGGGCACGTTGGGATCGGCGGACTGTAGCGTGACCTCGCCGCTACTTTGGGCGTTGTAGTAGAAGACTAGGAGGGCGGAGTAGTTAAGGCTGGACTTGGGGAAGCCTGGAATGAACCAGTGGATGGGGAAGTGAGTGAGAATCTCGTAGTGCGGCACCGTCTCCTTGTTCAAGAAAGCTTGCTCCTCGGCCGGGAGCGCCTTGAACTCCTCCGACTCGACCAGCTTGTCGAGCTTGAACCAGCCGATACCCAGCTCGCAGGCGAACTTGGTCCAAGGCCCGGTTCTGTCGCGCTTCCACTGCTCCATCGCCTCGTCCATGACCTTCTGGTCTCCGTAGAACGGGGCCCGCGCCGTGTCGCCCTCCTTACGGGTGTAGACGAGGGGGGTGAACATGTGATCTCGGAGACCCTGTCCAATACGTGGCACGTCCTTTACGACGGGGAGGCCAAACTGTTCCAGCTGGTCCTTGGGACCGATGCCGGAGTGCATCAGGATCTTGGGGGTGTCCAGAGAGCCAGCAGAGAGAATGACTTCTTTTGAAGCCATGTCTATGAGGTTCTGTGTCAGCTATATTTTATCGGCTGAATCTCACGACACATCCAAGGGCCGTGCTGGGTAGTACCCAACACTCAATCACACGAGAGAAACTCACATTTCTTGCCGTTGGCCTCGACACCCACGGCCTTGTTGCCCTCCAGAACAACCTTCTGAACAGGGGAGTCGGTAAGAATGGTGAGGTTCTCGGGCACAGGTGACAACAAGTCATTGGCGGTGGAGCGAAGACCCTTGTTGCTAGAGTTGATCAAAACCGACATGCCGAGAGGGTTGCCCGAGTTATGATCCGGGTTCAGAGGGAAACCGGCTTGCTCGAAGAGGTCAAGGACGGGAGGAAGATCCTTCTCCCACTCGCTGGCGTAACCAACGTGAAGGTTACCAGAGTTTCCGTGGTCGCTGGCCTTGGGAGCTGCATACTTGGAGTCGATGCCAGCTGGAAGATCGCCATGGAACGTCTCAATGCTCTTGAATCGAGCTTGGAACTTGTCCCAGCGGTAGGCGTCATCGCCGACGATGCGCGCCCACTCCTCATAATCATCACGAGGACCGATGGTGTAGACACCGAAGTTGATGGCGCTGGAACCTCCCAGTCCCTTACCCCGCGAGTAATCCAGCTCGCGGTTGTCGCAGTGCTCCTGGGGCGCGGTCTTGTAGCCATAGTTCATGTCCTTGTTCATGAAGGTGATCCATCGCTGCCCGTCAACCTTCTGGTTGCGGTCCTCGTTGGGGCCTCCGGCCTCAAGCAGAAGGACGCTCGGCTTCTTCGCAGAGCGAGCGAGACCAGACGCAACGGCACTGCCGGCAGGGCCGCCTTTGGTTGGAGCGTGTCAGTAGCGCGCTTACTGTCGTAGATCTTTTGAGGGGGGTCAGGGGTGGGGTTGAGTCGAAAGCGTCGACTTGAGTTGAACTCAAGTCGAGTCAGCTGGATTGCGGGGGCGATCATCACATACCTCCAACGACAACGAAATCATAAGTTGACGACGCCATTGTGTTCGTTCCTCTTGATTGGGTTGATCAGGACAGACTCAGGTGGCAATGGAAGAGCTTTGTGTAACAGTAGCAGCAATTTCACTGGGGTCTAGGATGTGAAGGTCTACAAGAACCAAGAACCAAGGCCGGAGGGGGGGGGATAACAGAATAATAACTGAGTGATACTGTAGGAGCTCGGCCGAGCTCCGCA